>JAYMSF010002570.1:0-10124 GCA_036897335.1 Silene vulgaris
AGCCAGCAACAACACAAACCACCAAACCAAAAAAAAAAAAAAAAAAAACTCTAAAAAAATGGTGATATTAGTGAAGCTAAGAGAAGCGCACAAATGCAACGCCAACAACAACGGGAAACCGTCTTATTGCAATGTGTTATGGGATAATAAATCCAATCATATTGTGACTTCTTCGTCGTCCGACTCCTCCATTAATATTTACGACTCGTTTCTCCTTTCGACTCCGTCTACTACGTTACGACATCACCGCGATGGTGTCACCGCTTTGGCTCTTAGTCCTAATTCTACCTGCCTCGCTTCTGGATCTGTTGACCGCACTGTCAAGCTTTACAAGTTCCCCAGTATGCTCCGTCTCAATCATTTGTTTACGTTTGATTAAAATACCGCTTACACTTATTAATTCGTTGATTCTGGTTTGAAAATGTTATAGATCTGATTCATCTGAATGTTATTTAGATTTTATTATTGAGAATATTAGTTTTAATTGAATCGTTTCTGTTATCTTGTTTCTTTGATTGATCTAATTAGTTAATTAAGCGAATTTTAGATTTTACTGTTTCAGATTTGCTATTGTTGCAAGTGTTCGATTGAGCTTAGTAATTAGGATGTAACAATCTTTTTAATCGATTTACTAGCTTGCCTAGCCGATTTTGAGAATGTCCTGACAATTGTTCGATTGATCTGATTAATTAGGATGTAGCACTTGATTACAATTGTTGTGACCTAGTATTTTAATAGCTTGCGTAGCCGATTTTCCGATTTCGAGTTTATTCCATTGCTGTTTGAGTGTTTGGTGCTCAATTTATCTGATTGATTAGGTGTAATGAAATTGTTGTTTCAGATGTTTGTGGGAGATAGACAATTTTCAAGTCATTTGTGCTGGGGAACTTGAGAATGTTGTATTTGAAAGTACTTTCTCCGTCTCAATTGTTTGTTTACTTTTGATTAATACGCTTTACAAAGAATACAAAACATTTACAAAAGATTTAGACGGGAATTGTAGCAAAAAAACGTGATAAACACCTTTAAATTTGCATCAAAAATTGAAAAAAATGGGTTGTTTAGTGCTTAGGGTCAATTTAGATAACATAGGAATCTCATGTTCAAGTGTTAATGTAAAAGTCATACTTGGGGAGTTAGGGGTGAACCTGTGAAGGGTTATTTCTGATGTCAAGCGTTATCGGTTGATAAAAGAGGAGAGACTTTATAACTTCCTAAATTAAGCAGTTACTGCCTTACTGGTCTTGTTTGTAATTGGTTTTCGGATGGGATTTGTTTCGGGTCTGTGTGGTTGACACTCTTATCCTTGTGGGTGTTTCCCGTCTCTCTTATGGATTTCACACTGTATCAATGCTTATGGTTATAGCCTGAAGTTTGTTTTCTGAGGCATTTCACATGTGACCGGAGTAATAGGCGAGCTCTGACCCATGGAACATCACATGTCTCTATTTCACTATGTGTCAGGTCTCCAGTATTGTCAACTGAAGTGGTAGTTTAACATTTTAATAAATTCCAGGATGTCAATCTTTGCTTTCTGTTAATGTTTGTTTTTATAAGTAATTTAATGTGAATCACTAGTCTAATATTAGTTCTTGCTCAATTAAATTTCAGGTGGAGAGTTTCAGAACAACATTACCAGATTCACATTGCCAATTCGGACCCTTGCTTTCAATAAATCCGGAAGCTTGTTGGCAGCTGCTGGCGATGATGAGGGCATTAAGCTTATCAATACTGTTGACGCTACAATTGCACGAGTCCTTAAAGGTCATAAAGGTCCAGTCACTAGCTTAGCCTTTGATCCTAATAATGAATACTTGGCGTCTCTTGATACAAAGGGGACTGTATTAGTGTGGGAACTTCAATCTGGAAGCTTGTTGCATACTCTCAAAGGAGTAGCTCCTGATACATGTTCAGACATGTCTGTCATGAATGCACTTAGCTGGAGCCCTGATGGTGAATTATTGTCTGTTCCCGGCTTGAAGAATGATGTAGTTCTATACGACAGGGACACGGCTAATGTAGAATTTTCCTTGAAAGGTGATCATGCAAAACCTATTTGTTTTTTGTCTTGGTCACCTAATGGGAAGTACTTGGCTACATCCGGGTTAGATAACCAAGTATTAGTATGGGATTTGGCCAAGAAGCAAGAAATTGATCAGCAAAAGTTTGATGAGAGGATATGTTTTATGTCTTGGAAACCGACTGGGAATGCATTGGCTGTTATTGATGTCATGGGCAAATATGGAATTTGGGAGTCTGTCATACCGTCCTCAATGAAATCACCTACAGAAGATGTTCCTGGTGTACAATCTAAAAATAGCAATGGCCTCTTGTTGTATGAAGAGGATGAGCAAGAGGCAAGTGAATCTGGTAGTTTAAGTGATTTGGGTGAGGATACCTATAGTGAGCCAATTCCTACCAGTAGGAAAAGGTTACGGAAATCTTCCTTAGATGATTATTCTGAAGATATTAGTGAGGAGCTAAATAAGTCTCCAGGATTTGACTTTCTTAAAAAGCCTGTGAAGGTGAAGAAGGAACACTTTGATAGTCAAGATGGGAAACCAAAGGCTGCGTTAGTACAAAATGTGTCCAAAATGCAAGAGCCATTTCAGCCAGGGGCTACGTCTGTGCAACCTGGAACAAAATGTTTTCTGTGCTATAACATGCTTGGAAGCATTACCACTTTGCAACATGATGGATACTCGCATATAGAGGTCCAATCCTTTACTTCGCAGATTAAAATTGGTCATTGTTTCATTACTTATTTTATTAATAAGTTCGTGTTTTGCAGATAGATTTTCATGATACAAGCCAAGGTCCTAGAGTGCCAGCAATGACTGACTATTTTGGTTTTACAATGGCTTCCTTAAATGAGAATGGAAGTGTTCTTGCAAATCCTAAAAAGGGCGACAAAACCATGAGCACCCTAATGTATCGTCCGTTTAGCAGCTGGGCAAATAACAGTGAGGTCAGTTGATTGTTTCTTTCATTGTTACCTCCTTATGTCACTTTCAAAGTATTTGGTTGATACTAACCTTGATGGTATTGAAAGTTGTAATATTAACCGGATGATTTTTGTATTCAATGTAAATGTAGTGGTCAATGCGGTTTGAAAGTGAGGAAGTGAAAGCTGTGGCACTCGGTAAAGGATGGGTAGCTGCTGCCACCAGTGCTCATTTTCTCCGCATCTTCACTGAGGGTGGCTTGCAGGTTGGTTCTTAGAACTAGTCAGCATTTGGTGCACTTTATGAATCAAATTTAATGTGCTGATAGCCAATATCTGATATGTTAAATTTTGTATAATTTGCGTTTGTTACAGAGATATATTCTTTCCCTTGATGGGCCAGTGGTTACTGCAGCAGGATTTAAGGATGAACTTGCTGTTGTTACCCACTCTTCTCAGTCTCTTCCTTCAAATGATCAGGTATTTTTAACTGAATCCTCTGTAACATTATTTGTTCAGTTTCTAAGTGGATCATCAATCTCTTAGCGAATCCTGTAAATTCATGTGTTCATTATCCAGATTTCACAACTTAACATCACAATTATACGAATGGAAAGACTTATTTTGAATCGGTTTGCAAGAACACTTCCATTATCATGCAAAAAACCTTTTGTCGCCTTAATTACACTAACCGATTCTTAGTAGATTGCCTTCACATGTGAGACCTTCTCATTATCGAATTTTAATAAGCATTCTTAATAAGTTAGTGTATTGAATCGGTTTTTTCATGCAAGTGAATTATTGACCTCCGCACTGGTTTTCACATTTCAACCACAAAAAAAGCATAATGTTGACAGAGAGTGTATTAAGCTTTATTGGCCATGACATACTCCAGAATAAACTGCTTCTGAGCAGTGACAAATTCTTGTACTAGAGAGTTGTGCCTGATTTTTGTTTTAAAAATGTGTTTTCAGATGTTAGAATTCAAAGTATTCAACATTAGCAATGGAAATCAACCCCTAAGGGGACGTCTGCCATTGTCCCCTGGTGCATCTTTAACATGGTTTGGATTCAGTGAGGAAGGCCAACTGGCTTCTTATGATTCAAAGGTAATTCCCACCATGGTAATCCTTACTTGCAGCATTTTGTATTTTATTCGACTTGTGGCCTTGTCCTTAACTCTGCTAAATAACATGTAGGGAATCCTGAGAGTTTATTCCGATCAGTTTGGGGGGAGCTGGCTTCCTCTTTTCAGGTTTAATAACCTACAATGTTTCCTTTCCTTTTGAGCTTTTATAGAATGCTTGCTGTCTTCTGTACCATGATATATGATGATGAATTTTGATTCTGCAGCGCTAGCAAAGTTAAGAAGGCAGATGAAAATTATTGGGTGGTCGGCTTGAGTGCTGAAAAGTTGTTTTGTATTATATGCAAGTCTCCTGATTTATATCCAAAGGTAGAGCTTCCATAGTTCCAGTTAAACTAACACTAACTGTATTGTACAAGACTCACTGTTAAGTTAGGTGTCTGTCTCTATAATCTCCTCTTTAGCTCATGTGTGTTGGGAGCGTCTGCTTTCAGGTGTCATCCAAACCAGTAATCTCGCTTCTTGATCTGTCATATTCTCTTGCATCCTCGGATCTTGCAGCTGACACACTTGAAAATGAGTTCATTATGAGAAACATGCATCTATCACAGGTCTCCTATTTTTTTCTTTCAATCCTGCTATTGCCCCTGGTTCTACAAGACTAGTTCCCTGCATATCATTTGTAGTTCCCTCATTTGTTCTTCTTCCTCTTTCAGATTCAGAAGAAAATCGACTCAACAGAAGCTGCTGGTATGGACTGCACACTTCTTGACGATGAAGCATTCAACACAGAAGCAGCACTAGATAGGTGCATCTTGCGGCTAATTGCATCATGCTGCAATGGTATGTTGATGACTGTAGATTTCTGTTTGCGTGATTTCGTTAAGACGTGATTTTGTAATGCAATTCTCTATCTCAGGTGACAAGCTTGTACGGGCCACTGAGCTTGTTAAGCTCCTTTCTTTGGAAAAATCAGTCAGAGGTGCCATTAAGCTAGTCACCACTTTGAAGCTCCCTAATTTGGCAGAGCGGTTCAACACCATATTAGAGGTATGCTTCCATAAATGGTTGTTTACGTGCAGTTTACCTGCAACACTACAAGTATTATCTAGTGTATTTGTGTCTAAAATAAAGGCGTGTTGGGTTTGAAGCGCTTTCTGGTTTGTGATTACGGAATTGGTAATTTCTGGGTCAAGAACAATCTGGGCTTGAAATGACTTCAAATGACTGTTTCTGATTTAACTGTGGTCGACTCTGGTTCAGTCCCTTTTTCAATTGTCTAATTTTAATTGAGCATGAGTAACGTGCAACAATGGAATTCGGTTACCTGAAATTTTCTCTACTTTTGTCAGGAGAGGCTGCTCAATGAAGCTTCTAAGAGCACGGCTCTTCCACATACCAACTCTTATCCTGATACATCTCCCTGGACAGCAGATATGATCAAGAAATCCTCGATTTCTGCTAAGAGTCCGATGGAGAAGTCCCTTAGTCCGAATAATGTAATGAGCAAGAGTCTGAGTACTAACCAAAGTAATGAACCGACAGAACCCATCACTCCCTTGCCTACGCACAAATTTACGTCTCCTATGTTTCCAAAGAAGACCAAGACCATTGAAGGAACCAAAGCAAGAGAAGAGATGATAACACCTAAGATGGGTGATTTGGACAATGTACCAAAAACTACCGATACAAAGAAAACTGCAATTGGCAGTGTACAATTTCCGGGTTCATCAAATCCATTTGCAAAGTCTAAGATGGATTCAGATGTGCGGCCCAAAAACCCATTTGCCAAGTCATCCAATACTAAAGAGGCATGTCAGACACCTTCTCTGCTCGATTCGATCAAAAAAATGAAGCCAGTTAGCTAGTTGTAGCAGCATAGATCTACAGCTCTTCACAAATGATCATTATTTTTTTCTTTTCACAAATGTAGTCGTGTAGAATGTACATAAATGCAACTATGTATCAGTTGCCTTAAATTTTCCATAATCAAGTGTTTGAGACTCTTTGAGCATTTACATTTGAAATTTTACGACTACTGAATATCTAAACTTTACAGTTAATACAGTAGCTGTATGTATTTCTAATCCTGATTGATTGGCTACTACATTTACTGAACTGTGATACAATGACCTTATCCAAATGCGATATACTATACGGTTTTAATGGTATATGGCATTTGTAGCTTGCATATACTAAAGAGAGTTATAAATTGGCAATACAGAAACTTGTAAATTGTCGATATTAAAATGGGACAGAGAATCCGCTTTAAGCAGAACAACACGAAAATAAGTCTCTGAAGCTTAGTAGCTTGCACTGTTGCACATACTAGAAAAACCTTACAAATTGTCAATACTTCAAGACAATTAACAAGGCTACTTGGCAAATCTCAGCTTGTCGCGGGAATCTCAGTAAAACCTTACCTGCAGCTGAGCCAGTTCAAAGTGACAGGCTGATCATTGCTCGTATTGGTTTGCTTTGTCTTAATAGTAAGCTTCTTCAAAACTTTACCGTGTTCCAATAACAAGTTTAAGAATTCAGTAATGTGCTCTTCTCGCTCGTGATCTGGACACAGTCCAATAACATTCACCATTTTTAGATTCTCCAAACAATTCAAGTACCCGTTACTAACTTGTGTCTTCCAGAAGCTTGTCTCGATGTTATCGACTGTCTCTGATTGCTCGGAAGAGGATAGCTACAGTAATGTAATACAAGTTATGTAGGAAGAAGTATTAGCAAATGTGAAGAGCAACTTTGAGTTATATATACCTCTGTAGCGGTCATATCCACTGTTAATGTTTCGAGCTGAGGACAACTTCGAAGCAACCATGCTAACCCTCGGAATTGCGTTCTCTTCAGACGTGTATGCAGAACTAGCTTCGTACATGATAGTTTTAGACAAAGACAAGGCATTTCTGTAGTATCAGGGACTGACAAAGCCTAACACAATCAACAAATAAAGATGACAGAGTAAAATCTCGGTTCAAAGTCTTTTGTGAGTTGATTTTAAAATCGGCCACCCTGTTATATACAAGGTGGCCATATAAATCGCCTCAAAACATTAATAACTTGATAAGTGTCACTGTCGATATATAATATCCCCCGTCCACCCTATTGTAATGCGACTAAGTGCGCACTTCGTTAGACCAAAAATAAAACTGTCGATATATAATACGTACCTCAAGGCTGACCGATCCAAATGTAAGTTTGTCGAAACTAGGCAATGATGCTAAAATGTTTTGAACCCTCCTCTTGATTGACCCAATATGTGCTCGATGAAATGGATGATATCGGAGATCAACGAACACCTCGACCAGTGACGGTAAATTCATTACCGTACACTTAGAATACATACGGCCACACAGCGACAAGGACCGTAATTTTGGAGCTGAAATTCGAAGCGTTCCTCCAAAATCATATTTAACCACAGCATAATTTATAACCAATTCCTTCAAACACTCATGATTTATATTTAGATTGACCAGTGTCCGACAATTATCATTACAAATCGCTCTAAACGAGGACACCCCGCAAGCAATTTCATCGCGATACGATCTCTCAAATAGCAAAGGTTAAGGTACAAACTTCGTAACGAACTGCAATTGATATCCCCGACAAAATAAAAAAAATCACAATGCCTTAAATTCAACCTTGTTAGTGCATCATTTAGGAACAAAAAGTTGGATACCGCGTACAAATTGGTAGCCAAGCCAGAGCAATACACGTCTTCAGACGAGTGGAACATGAGGTCGATTTGTTTTGTTTTACGAGAGATAGCAAAGCGAAGCCATGAATCCACCAACTCCTTGTGTTGTTTACCAATATAGTCGTACGAGACGTAAAACTTGTCGAAATGATGTTGATCACAGGAATGATGAGAAAGCAAAGCATTGTTGACGAAACGAGTGAAGTGATTAACGTCTCGAAAGTCAGAGGTGTCGAAACGGAAGACGAGGGTGGAGAGGTTAGTCCAGAAGTTGAGCCATGGTTTCGAGAGGACGGTGGTTCGAGTAGCGTCGCGAAGAGGAAGGAATGACAAAATGTGGACAAGGAGTGGGTGTGGTAATTGGGTGAGACGGTCTATGGTTTGTTTTTTCGAAGGCGGAGGTCGGGATCGGGGTCGGGTGTTACCATCACCGTAACATGGTGTAGGGTTCATTGGTATGGTGAACAAATACCGAAAATGGGAGTACTCATATGTGGATCGGAGTATGTATTAAAAAGGAAGTTATTGATATTTGAATTTTATTATAAGCATTAGAGAATATTAGGATACTCATAATATTCTATTTTATCCTCGTAATATTCTCTAATAATAAGACCCAAACAGAATAATTTTGGTACAAATTAATTTACCCCAAATGATAAAATTTTGGTACAAAATAATTTAGAAAGACCCAAACAAAAGCCCTGGCCTTAACCCAACCCAAAAAGAAATTAGGAAACCCCTAATTAGAAATTAGGAAAATACCTTGCTAGTCGTTCGAAGGGGGCGACTAACATATTCAAGGCATAAATCCAACATCGAATGCTCGGTGTCTGGCATTTATCATCTTATTCATGAGCTAAATTTAAGTGAAGAATATGATTTCTTGTTATTAGTTGATTGTAACTACGATATATATATATTTCCTCGGTTTCACTTAATAGTAATTTATTGTCTTATAAGGGGCATTTTGATTGATACTAAGGAGTCGTTTGGTTGCTTATAGGAATTTGTATTGCCTAGGAAGTTATAATTCACGTGAATTGCAAAATATTGTTTGGTTGCCATCAAGGAAATGCAATTCATGTAGGCATTCCTACTTACCTAGGGGGTCCTAGGTAAGCAACTTCCTCCATTATGGAGGAATTGCCATTATGGAGGAATTGAAATTCATGGGAACTTCCAATTCATGTGAATTGGAGTAACCAAACAACATACCCATTTTGCAATTCACATGAATTTAAGTTCCTATGTTATTTAGTGGGTAATCAAACAACAAACAACCCCTAAGGGAGTATATTTAAGGGCATTTCTTTGAAATTGCCACACACATGGTCACACTTTCTATTTTTTCTTTGTAATAGCATCAAAAAATCATCTATAATCATATACCATAATTAAAAGGAAATGAGAATACCACTACACGGTTTGTTAAGCTATAACAATACAAGCTAAGTCTAAGTGCATGCTACTATTCAGAGTATTCACCATCTCACAAATAAATATGAGTGACCAGTAATTTCGAAGTCGCATTATGCCTTCTCTAATTAAGCGAGGGGACAAAGAAATTAAGCACTTTTTCTATTTGTAAGTACCACACTAATGACTAATGTACTTTTTAATGCTTAACGTCATTGGCTCTTTGAGAATGAATGCCATTTGGCAAATTAATCAAACAAAATTGATTGATGTTCTTGTCATTATGCAAACTAATTTAGTCTCATTAAAAAGTCCCTTTACCTCTCTTTGTTTCCTTCCATTCTCTTCTCTTTTTTGGTAAGTTTAAATGCAATTCTTGACTACGGCATACTTTATTTAAGAACGAGTGAGTCTTGCATGAAACGTTCTCACCTGTAAAACCAACTACCGTCTCATTTAAATTCTCTACTACGATAATTCATTTACAAATGTTACACTATCTACATGTTTTTGTTCATCTTCTCTAAATTTTTTTTTGTTTCTACTTATATAAGCTCCATTTCTCTCCAAGAATTACACTTCTAATTTTGTCGAAAACTCGACTAGAAAATGAACTCAAATGATGAATTCAAAAATAAATCAAATATTCTTCCTACAATCCCAATAGAGATTACATCAAATCTCAAAACTAATTTATTATTTCAAGACCTTCATTCTTATACATATGAGCCACTCCATGACCTAATAACCTCATTAAACCCTACCCAAGCACCACCTCCTAACAATAATACTAGCTCTAACCCTATGTATTAAGAATATCTATAATAGTTGGGCCTCAACCATCACTTTAAGGTTTTGGTTGAGATGGTTCATCTATCATGGTATCAGAGTCAGTGTGACCGAAGGTCACGGGTTCGAATCCTGGCAACCTCAAAACCCCTCAAAAACCCTCGGAGTGGAACCCCAGC
>JAYMSF010002571.1:0-10124 GCA_036897335.1 Silene vulgaris
ATTATATACTCAACATTATACTAGTAATACAATTATCACAAAATCTCACTGAAGACGGATACCATTTCCTCTCACAAAATACCCATCAAGGGTGAGTGGGGGAGCACATGAAGCGTGCTCACCTTGTCCCCTCTACCCATTTCCTCTCACAAATTACCCGTTGCAAGATCCGACCCGTCTTCAACAAAACTTTTTGTACAATTATATGATCAGATTATCCATTAAAAATTAGACACGACAAAACGAAATAGTTGAACAAATTAGCAGGATTAAGGGAGTGTTAGTTTTTGAGATGTATAAAATCTCAAAATAAAGCGGACACATGATACATGATACTATAAATACCATTTGATAAGTGACATATCGACCATTACTTTCAGAAATTTCAACTATCAAGGTCGATATTTGGCGATGCGGTTGGTTTTTGACTGACGGAACTGATACTGATCAATATTTAGCCAATGCAAGATAACAAAGCCAATACTCAAACCGACTTGTTATTATTGAGAATATTACATAAAGATACTCCAGGATAATCTTGTGATTACTCTTTGCGTCTCAGTTTACACTTGTTTTATTTTGTGAGGTGTAAACTATTCACGGGGACAGAGAGTAATATAGTTGGCATATATCTTTGTATAATACTTCGTATATACTAGTTGATATTCCTTTCTACTAGGAGTACTTCGTATTATTTAGTCATGTATTTTGCAATTACTTGCTCTAAGTTAGATTATTTGCCCTATGTAATTACTCCGTAGTCACTACGGAGTAGTATATAAACAACCTTGTACTCTTTGTAATCTATGCGATTCTTAATACAATTTAACCTTTTTCATAACTCGACTGACCCTAAAAGTGACAACCTACACTTTCAACCCGGTTAATAATTTTAACCTAAGGAATCCCGACTCAACATAACCACAACCGTCTTGATTGCCTGATAGGCACGTAAAAACGTAACTGACTCGAGTGATCGGGTTACCAACTACTCTCTATAATATTGGCGCTCAATTGCTCATACTACTACATACCGCACATGCCAAGTGCTTTATCTCCCCTCTTATTTGTCCTTTTCTTTTTCCAATCTTCTTTCCAACCTACAAAACTCAACCCTTCTGGATTGTTTCACATTCTAGGATTCTGAGTTTTTAACTTTTTACAAAGGGTCACATACATGTTATATTATGTATTTGACTTATGTTGTGTGTTACATTTGCAAACCAGTCTAGAACAATTTTAATAGATGCATCTTTTTATGCAAAAAAGTCCCTCCATTTTCATAAAGCTTCAAGATTTGGTAACCTTTCTTCTCACCATTACAAGAAAAGAGTCTCTAAATTAGTCACATTGGTCAAAAAGGATAATCTTTATTATATATAATCTACACCTTATAATACAAGTTATAGAGTCGTCTTACTTAAGACGGTCATATAATGATATCAATTTTAAGTATAAAGCGAGTTAAATACTAAGGCCCTGTTCTTTTGGATTGAAATTGTCTTGTTCTTTTGGATTGAAATTGTCTGAACTGAACTGAACTGAACTTATTGGAACTGAACTGAACTTAAAGGAGCTGAACTGAACTGAACTGAACTGAATTAAGAGTTAATTTGTGAATAGAAGAGCTGAACTGAACTGAACTGAACTGAATGAAGCTGAACTGAACTGAATAGAGCTGAAATTAAGTCCAAAAAAACAAGGCCTAATTCAGATTGCTAGATAAGGGAAACATTTTGTCATTCTCAAGACATCCTGCTTTTTATCCCGTCTAACTATTTGACCCGTTTTAGGTTTAAGGAGGATATATTAATATTATTTATTTATTTATAGGTATATTTAAGGGTTTGGTTTTGTTTGATAGTCACCATTATTATTACCTCTGCACAAACAGTAAGACTGTCTTTATTCACCCTCCTTTTATTCTCTGCAGATTTCCCATCTTATAATGGAATCATGCTGCTAAAAATGTAAAAAGAAACAAATTTGACAGCTTGTTTACCAATCTGAAATATAGAAGTTCATTTCACACTTGGGTTTTGCTAAAGTTTCAATCTTGCACAATTTTTTTGACTATTTTGTGCACAAAATAGTCCAATTTATTGTCATTGTGATTGTGATTCTGGGTTTCTGAAGATGGTGGGTTTAGATTACATTCAAGATTGCAAAGTACATAATATCAGTACTTTACCTAGACATAAAAGATCAAAGAGGTATGCTGATCTTCATTTTTAATTATTTGCCTTGCATTTTTATTTATCGTAATTATTGTGTAAGCCGGTCTTATATGTGTGTAGTCAGTAGTCACTGTAAGAACCGTGTTACACTGAGACCGTCTTAGTCTATAATTTGTGGTGTGTGCATCAATTGAGTTATTGTACTGAAATTGATGTAGGGAATTAAAGGGACACCATGTTAAGGCAGCACATTAAATTCTCCCTTTTGCAATGTCATCCACATTTACTCATCACATTAATTACTTGAATTTGGTAGCCTTCATAAATTGCTTGATTGGTTTAAATTAATTGCTTCTGCAGAAAGGATATAGCCTATAGGTATAACCTAAATAGGCAAAAGTATTAAGACAGTCTCTTCCCATGCTATTTGGTTCATTTAATGTTAGTTATAATGACGAGTGTTAAGACCGTCTTAAGAAAGACTAACTCGTGTTCTTAAATGTGAATCTAAGTTAGGATAATGGAACTTAGGAAGCTAGAAAAGGGAATTGTAAAGTAATGTGAGATTGATGTCTTTTCTCTTTGTTATAAAAAGAATTTAACAAAGTTAAAGTAGAATATCTTGTATATTGTGTTTATGCACGAGGAAAGTTTGTTGATTGTAGGAAAAAATGCTTCTGGAATCAAATTCAACTAGTTTACTTTGCTAAAATCTCTCTAATTTTGTGTTTTTTCTCTTTTTTGGTCAGCTTTCCGGATAAAAGACGAGTCGAAAGCGGCTTAGATGATTCTCTTCAAGAGTCTCCTCGCTTAAAATTGGTAAAGCTATGCCTGCTTTTCTTTAATTACTCTTCTTTTTATTATAGTTTTTGTGATTATTTCGACATTTCCTTAAAGCATACTAAAGCTTAATTTATGTTGGGTTATGATTGTTTTACTGTTGTTTGACTAATATGATTAACTTTCATGAATATGCATGGAATCCTTTTATTCATAGATTATGATGATATGCACTTTTTTGTTTTCTCTTTGCTTGTGCTTTTCTTTCTTCTTTACAAAATGCCAGCTTTTCACTTTCATTTCACTTGTTAAAATGTTATAGTTTTGCTCATGATTCTGTTTATTTTTCCGAACTTATTGATGGTATGTTATTTATAGTTTATTTTGAGCGTTGTTATCTTCATCATTTGGTTAGTGTAATGCTGTTTGTTCTAAAACTTGCATTGAATATGTTACCAGGACATGGGAAAACTTAAAGGCTTAAAAACTAACAAGCAGCAATCGCCGAGGCTGGAAACTCAAAATTCTCTTAAACAAGAGGTATGAATGTATGATAGTGTTTCTGCAATTTCATAAACATGTTTTTTTGAGAATCCTTTCTTGGTCCTCTTTTTCTCAGGCTGCCAACTTCTGATTTTCAATTTTTATATTGCTTCTAGATTATACTGCTCGAGAAAAGGTTGCAAAATCAATTTGCTGTCCGGCGCACTTTAGAAAATGCATTGGGTTCAAGCTCATTGCCTTATGAGACGACTGAACCATCCGCTGTCCCTAAGGTAGGAGCTCTGCTGTTATGACTGTCCTGAGAAAATTGTCTTCAACTTTAGTCAAAGTGTACTTGTGATTTCCTGTTGATTATTGATTGTTGAAACATGAGTGCTTATTGATCTGTTGTCTTTTGGGGATGTTACTTGTTTATGTTACTGTCTATTTTCCATTTTTCCATAAACTATCCCGTTCTTTGTTGATGTGGAGATACAACCCACAAGGCCATTACTTTGACTTAGATGAATTGAATTGAACAAGTTCCGATGGAGCCTTAGATTTTTTATTCTCTCACTTCGGAACACGGTGGAATAGAGCAAGACCCATTAAACCGGTTGTGTTTCTCTTCTGTGAAGCAGCAAACAGACTATGCAATTGTTGACTCTATTATTTATTACGGTTTCCTTCTAAAACGATCTATTTCTGTTTTCCAACACGAGGGTAAGGTTGCACACATTGAGGCTCCTGTAATCCCGCCTTAGGCTGGTGCCGTTTAGGCACTGGGTAATGTGTAACTGAGTTGAGCTGAATTTGCTGATCTTAACTGAACTGAAAGATCTAACCACTAATATTAATTGGTTTCAGTCGGCATCAGAATTGATCAAGGATATTGCAGTGCTAGAAGTTGAAGTTGGGAATTTAGAGCGGTACCTTCTGTCATTGTATAGAAAAGCATTTGATCAGCAGATTTCCTCAGTGTCTCCAGCAGCTAAGGATCAGCATATATCCTCTATATCTCCAGCTGCAAAACTTGAGAGGATATCATCTCTATCAACTTCCAAAAATAAAAAACCTCCTTTAATAACGCCAAGGCGTTTGTTTGTGGACGAAGATGCAGCGGATACTGCAACAGTGGTTAAAACTTCGGTACCTCATGAGGCTCCTAAGAGACCTTCTGACATAAAGAAAGATCCTATCGAAGACAAGTGCCTTGACTCTAGTGTCCTTCGTTGTCACTCTACTTTGTCACATCGTACCACACTGACTACAAGGCCTTCTCCAGACTCTGTAGCTAAAGCTTTGCGTGCATGCCATTCCCAACCGCTGTGCATGTCTGAGGTACCTTTTAATTCCTGCTTCCTTTTCAGTTTGTATAGAGGCAGAAAGTAGTTGGTTGTACCTTTGAAAAAATTAATTTGATCTGCGGGTCAACCAATTGAAAAACATTCACTAGCGGCGTTCTTTAGACAGATGACATTCATAATGCATCAATGCAACTGATTATGCATAATGAAAGAAACCTTTTTCTCTCTGCAGTATGCAGCTTCAAATGTTATAAGCCTTGCCGAGCATCTTGGTACACGTATTTCAGACCATGTTCCAGAGACAGCTAACAGGATTTCAGAAGATATGGTGAAGTGTATGGCCGCCATATTTTACAAACTGGGAGAGCCACCATCCGTAAATGGCCTCTCGTCGCCCAACTCGTCTTCATCCTCTATGGGTGCATTTTCTCCACATTATCAATGTGATGCATGGAGTCCTGGGTTTGGCAAAGATTCATCTTTTGATACGCGGTTAGATAACCCTTTCAATGTGGAAGGACTGAAGGAATTTAGCGGCCCGTACAGTACTATGGTTGAAGTCTCATGTATATATAGAGAGAGTCAGAAATTGGGTGACGTGGAATATATGTTGCAGAATTTTAGGTGAGACTTTGGTCTTATTTAGACTTGCATCAGAAAATTTGCATGAAAAGCTGAACTTTACATGGGAATTTCAGATTATTAACGGTATTAACATTTTCTGTTGAAGGTCACTCATATCTCGATTGCAAGAAGTAGATCCCGTGAAAATGAAACACGAAGAGAAGCTCGCCTTTTGGATTAATGTGCACAACGCTTTCGTGATGCATGTAACGATCATAATTTATCAATAATGGCAATCTTGCTTTATACTTCGTATTATGTTTAAATTTGTCTTCTGATTTTTTGACTAAATGTTCACTGGCTCTATGTTTCTTGATAGGCATTTCTAGCTTATGGCATCCCACAGAACAATGTGAAGAGAGTCTTCTTACTCTTGAAGGTACCAGTCCGTGAATAACTGAACGTATATTTTCTTTATAAAAAGCTGTAAGATTGTGTTTTTAAATTTTAATTCCTTTGTGTATGTATATATGCAGGCTGCGTATAATGTTGGGGGTCATACTATAAGCGCGGATACCATTCAGAGTTCCATATTGGGATGTAGAATGTCTCGTCCAGGGCAGGTTTGTTCTTTTACTGGTTTGCTTTGTGTGTGAAGCATTTTGGTTCAGATTGTTGCATGATTTTGACACCGAGTTGGTTTAATGATCGGTTATCATCTGGATGATTTGAGGATGCTTCTGAACTTTTGTTCCGAATGAAAAGTACATAATACGTGACATCAGTTTAAACCAAAATCTAATGGTACATTAGTGAATATGCATGACACTTCTTTGTTTTGTGATTTCAGTGGCTAAGGATGTTATTTTCCCCAAGGACAAAATTTAAAGCAGGAGATCATCGTCAGGCTTACGCAATTGATCATCCAGAGCCTCTTCTCCATTTTGCCCTCTGTTCAGGAAGCCACTCTGATCCAGCGGTAAGTCCACTTTGAAGCTTAAGTTCTGCTTCAGTTCTTACCCTTTGTTTGGTTAGAAAAAGTCGGAGTAAAAGGGCAAGGGAGGGGATCAGGGGACCATGTTTCTTCGTCTGGTTAGCAAAATTAAGCTGGAAGGAAATAGGAGGGAAAATGGATCCTTCCATTCCACTCGTAGAAGACGAATTAAAATCCTTCTAAGGAGAAAAATTTGAGAGAAAAATGGCATTGGCCCAATTAAACCTGGTGTATTAATTCCCTCTCATCTTACATCTAATATCCGACTAGTAGAATCAATTACTTGTCATCATTTTGATGCTGCAAATATTTTGATCCTCAAGGGTCTAGAGGAGCAACCATGTATAAAACGATACATTTTCTAGGAAATATGCATGTGTTTCAATAGTTGAAGATTGCATTGCTTGTACCAGATTCGCGTATATACTCCAAAAAGGGTGCTGCTAGATCTAGAAGCTGCAAAGGAAGAGTACATACGCGCCACATTTGGGGTGCGTAAGGACCAGAAAATCATCTTGCCAAAGCTGGTGGAAGCATATGCCAAGGATTCTAGTTTGTCCAGTCCTGCGATCCTTGAAATTATACAACAATCTTTGCCTGATTCATTGAAAAAGAGTCTCAAGAAATGCCAGGCCGGAAAATCACGCAAGAGCATCGAATGGATGCCTCACAATTTCACCTTCCGTTATCTGATCTCAAAAGAACTGGTAAAATAATTATTATGTGACGCAGTTTGATTAGTCTATAATTAAATTTATTTGTTCTTTGGCTGTGTTATTTGAATAACAGTAATGTTAATGTACAAATATTTAGTAGAGAGTAGCTGTAGGAAGTACAGAACAGATGGTGGCTCTGGTTGCCTCCACTTTTGTAAATGCAGCATTATTATTATCGGTTAAGGAGGAATGCAAGTATGGGTGATTTTGTTTGATGATTCAAAGTTTAAAGTCGACTCAACTGCAAATGTCTAACACGACCCTGTATCGGACTCTTGATCACACAGTCACACTACTGTGTCGAAGTAACATAGCTACCAGATTTTGATATCTCAAGGAGGTGATACCTACACTTCCTGGATTGGTGCTTAGTTGTTCACTTGTACATAACATTCTATAGTAAGTCTTTCTTAGGACGGCACCCGGCAGTATTTGTCTTAAGATGAAAATGGGTCAAATATGTTTCTGCTTGCATATATAGGACAAACCTTTTGTTAGTCCTTAGATATTACCGTCTTAAACAAGAATTTGTGTAAACTAAGAATTAGTGAAAGTGGCAATCAAATAGACAAAGATTTGAAATGACAAATTATTCCAGATAACAAATGACAATCATAGAAACCTATGATTATGTGAATTGACAGGGCTGAAACAACAAGGTATTTGGTAATTCACCACAAACAAGCTAGTTTTAGTAAAAGGAATATTGAGACTTTATAGCACAACCCTAGGTTGCTAAAACATGTAGTCATACTAGACTGGTGGTGCTAAGTTGTTCACTATGTCTTGATGTTGTTTCTTTAACTTTAGTACACCGCCTTTTCTGAACATAAACGTAAAGAATTGATGCTCTGTTAAAATAGGAAGGATTAGCGTTGGTGAATGGAGATGTCAATGCGGTTTCAAATCGACCTCAATCTAATTTCAACCCAATATTTGAAATTACAATATTCATCGATTGCAATTGTAGAAGGCCCTTCTTATACCTGATGCTAATATTCCACTTAACCACCTCTTAGTCGCACCGACCCTGACATATGAGAAGACATTTGGTAGAAGAGAACATGGGTTAGGTTGCTGATTCCTTTTGCATCATCGTCGGACCTAGGTAATAATATATGATCAAGGCAATTATCTAAAAAAGAGTTGTCTAAAGTTTGCAATTTACAAACTTTTCAATGTCCATATCCAATAATTCATTGTTAGCCGACCACATTTTTGGGTGTTTGTCCTAGACCTTCCTACTATAAGCCAACTTCCTTTGACACCTATTGATTTGCGTCAATCATACCAAAATAATTCAACATTAGCCATCAACACCTACTCAGTTGTGACATCGACTGATAACGCCACTCGACAATCAACCATTGCACTCTCAAAACGACTCAACTATTATGCGTATTAAAGATCTTAGCATAGTGGTTAAGATAAAGGTATACGGCTGTTTTTTTTGGGTTTAAGCTCAATGAGCTCACTCCCGCAACTTTTATTATAGGTTGTTCAAAAGAGCATTGTTAACGTTTTAACATTGCATACCATCGACCATTGCTACATTCCTCATTTATCCATATTAAGACCGGATACACAAGCAAATTCTTGGGTATACGATTAATACAGAAAGTAACGCAGGCGCGCAGCTGAAGAAAATTCACACCTCAGATACATATAAACAGTTCAATCATTATAGACATAACAAACACAAATACAAAGGGTCTTTAGCTCGCAAGCACATACAGTCTGATACAGACATACAGTCTCATCAGTAAAACAAGAAACAGGAAAAGCACACATTATGTTTTTACAAGTTCAATAGTATTACGGCACCACCATATCAGTGCCTTATTTATTGCTTTCTTACAAGTAAACAAGATATACCCACAATTGAAGGGGTTGAGATTGGGTTAACGACGGAAACTCCTGACTGGGCGAGGTGCCTCGACCTCATGCTCCTGCAGCTGAACCAACTTGTAAATGGCTGCTCCTCCCAGAGCCCCAAGGGTGGGTGCAACCAGGTATATCCATATCCCCTTGTAGTTTCCTGCTGCAACTGCTGGCCCTAGTGTCCTCACTGGGTTCATTGATCCGCCACTTGATGGTCTGCACCCAAAAATTTAATTATTTATTCAGATATAACTTAGCAATTATGCGCGTAAGAAACAGTCAAGGAAACGGCTCAAGACTCACCCTGCAACAAGGATGTTCAGCATAACTGTGGCTCCTACTGCAATTCCTGCTAATTCTCCGACCTGCGATAAAACACACCACAACCGTATGTCATTAGTATATAGTATATACCTTTCAGCATTTAGTCCTATATACATATAAATAATAGTTGATCAGATATACTCACCGCGCGGGTGTCAGTGGCAACAGCAGTGACAACGAACATAAGGTTGAAGGTGATGAGGAACTCGAGGGCAAACGCTTGTCCAGTACTTACAGAAGGAACAGTGACCCCACCAGACATGAAAGGGTGGAAGACACCCTTAAGGGCCAAAGAAGCCAGGATAGATGCTGCAATTTGCGCTGCAATATAGGCGGGGACTTGGACCCACGGGAAGTGACGGAGAGCTGCAAAGGCGATAGTCAGAGACGGGTTCAAGTGAGCGCCAGATATGTGTCCTGTGGACAGGATTATGATCATCACAGCTAGTCCAGCACAGGCAGCATTCCCAATCAAAGTTTCAGCTCCGTTATACTTCTGGTTCACTATGGGAGCCGCTGTTGCAGCGAAGATCAGGATGAATGTCCCCACAAATTCCGCAACTAGCTGTGTATATATAATACATTACAGAATTCTCAGTAAATTCTAATTTCCGAGAAGATTAATGTAATTGTATAACAAATACGAGTAAGACCTTGTCAGATTTCAGACTCAAACCGTAAATATTTGAACTCACCCAAAACATGACCCTCACATGATTGGTTGTTATGAATCCGACACAAAAGTTATTTGGTTCAGGTTCAGGGTTAGGTTCGGGTTGAACATCAATTGTAGCAAAGTGATCATAAAGATTTGAGAAGGGGATTGGGTTGGACTATGATGTGGTACGAGCATAATTTATGCACTGTGTGGTTATTCCACGACGGAGAATGACGTAGC
>JAYMSF010002572.1:0-10123 GCA_036897335.1 Silene vulgaris
TTTTGCATTTTAGGAGCAGCAACAGTTGATTTGGATGAAGATCTCAAAGTTTCAAATCTCTTTGAAGGAATTGGGCAACAGTTAATTTTTTTGTTTAAAGAAAGGATTATACCTCCCAAAAATTGTGTAATACTGTTACAAAGGAAGTTTATGTATTCCTTTCTCATATACTCTTGAATTATTATTGCAAATGTAGATGTCTGATATGAATATGAAGTTGTGATTTTCTGGGCAAAAATATGAGTTTGTAATTTCTGGGTTGTACAAATAATGTAGTGTAAATAATTTGTGGGCCTAGATGATTATGCTAATTACATGTGATTTTTGGTTAACACTTTCCTCTCGTCCTGAAAATGGGATTAGGGGAATGTATTTTTTTTTAAAATCCAAAATACAGTTTGCGACTATTTTCTGCGACTAAAAGTAAATTAGTTGCTGACTTGCTACCGTCTGAAATAGTCGCAGAATAGCGACTAATATCTAAGTTAGTCGCAAATTAGAGACTAACACAATTAGTCGCTAATTAGCAACTAATTTAGCGACCAATCAGAATTAGCGACAGGGCCTTTAGCGACTACTTTTAATTAGTCGCTAATTGGTCGCTAATTGCCTTTAGCGACTAATTAATAGACTTTAGCGACGGATTTGGTTGGTTGCTAACAGCCCTTTTCCTTGTAGTGCTTGCTCGTAAGCTAAGTTGATATTCAGTAATAGTTGATTAGTTGTTAGTTTTAAACTGTCGGTCAAATTATTTTCCGATTAAATTATTGATATTCTTGAAATAAGGGAGGTAATTTGAGTTGTTCATTGAAAATTGCCGATGATTTAAAGTAATTTGTCGCCGATATTTAACAGCACCCTACAATAGAATTGAAGGCATGATTTACATTTGGGTGTTAATGAGACGAGACATATCGCGAGCAACTCGGTCAAAGCTCGGCTTGGGCTCGAGAGCTTAACGAGTCAAGCGGAGCTAACGTTGGCTCGGCTCGAAAAGCTCGTGAGCGGCTCAAACTTGTGTAATTAGATAAACATTACTCATATTTTATAAAACTATTTTCTCATGATTATATATTTGTATCACACATATAAAAAACGTCTCATTAATTTCCCAATATTTGTATATAAACTCTGTGTGCCTTATTATTGAAAATATATATCGATAAAAATATGGAAAATTCAACAATTATATATAAGCTTGAGTTGAACTCGAATTTGGCTCGACGCTGCGTTAAATGTCGCAATCTTGATAACGAGCACAATTTTTTCAAGCTCGGGTAAGCTCGAGATCGGCTGGAGCTCGAGTTTTATTTTATGAGACAAGCTCGGGCTCGGTTCGGCTCATTAACATTTACCAAATTAACAACAATGACATTGAACACCACAAGTCCACAACATTTGGGCCGAAAAGAAAAGAAAAAAAAAACCCATATCAACAGGCCATAATAAACCCTCATTTATCTCCTTCAAAAACCCTAATCCCCTCAAATTAATCACTCTCTCTCTTCCGCTGCGCTGCCAATACTTCCATTTCCCTCTTCTCCGTTCTCACTTTCCTCACCTTCTCAGCAATCAACCATGGTAAGTAAATCCTGATTAATTCTCCAATTGCATTTCTGCTGTATATTTTTAGTTGCGAGAAGTCTCGCATTAACATTATTGTGAGACCGTCTCTTACAATAATTAGTATCGATGTAATTATCGATATCGATATTATTTTAATGTCATTTTAGTAATGTTATCGATTAATCGTGAGACCGTCTCATACGAGAATTAGAGTTATCGGAATTGGAGATGTAATACTCCGTATATTTTTAGTCTTGAGAAGGCTCAGGTTATCGTAAGACCGTCTCATACGAGAATAAATGTTGGCGGAATTCTCGGTATCATTTACTTGTTGCCAGTTATTGAAAGACCGTCTCATTTGAGAATTAGTGTTTTTCGGAACTGGAGGTATCGTATATTTTTTGTTCGTGAGAAGGCTCACATTAAGGTTATTGTTAGACCGTCTCATACGAGAATAAGTGTTGGTAGAATTGTCGGTATCATTTACTTGTTGTGAGCTATCGTAAGACCGTCTCATATGAGGATTAGTTTAGTTCAAATTATGGATATCATCTTTGTGTGATTTGGTAATGGAAATTGGATATTGAAAATTGAATTAGGCGGATGTGGAAGTAGTAGATGCGTCAGCCGTAGCAGCGGCGCCAAAGAAGAGGACGTTCAGGAAGTTCGCCTTCCGTGGAATTGACTTGGATGCTCTTCTTGATATGAACACTGATGAACTTGTTAAGCTTTTCAGTGCTCGTATTCGCAGAAGGTAATTTTGTATATGTACTTTCATCAGTTCCATTTAGTTGCATGTGTTTTCAAAATATGCGAGTGGCGTTTTATAGTTGTTTGGTTTTGTTATAGGTTTGGTAGGGGTTTGAAGCGCAAGCCAATGGCTCTCATCAAGAAGCTTCGCAAAGCGGTATAACACTCGTTTTTCTTCTTTTTTTTGTTTGGTTGAATGCATTATGCTTGTTTTGCTGTCAGTTCTTTGGAGTACGTACATGTTTGCTGGTGTTTATTGTACTTGAGTAATATTCTTGATTTAATACGGAAAGCTTGGACACAGCGATGCCGCATCGCCATCATAAAACCCTTTATGTTTGTGTTGTGTTATACGGAAGTTACATGACGGGATTAGGGTTGTCTTGAAGTGGAGATTTCAGTCGTAACTGCTATGTATCCTGGATTATAACAAGTATTGTTTTAGTTAATAATAGCAATAATTGTCGATTTGTCATTATGGATCGTATGGTTTTGAGAAGAGTCACATATCAAAATAAGTGAGAACGTGAGTTAAAAAAAATGGGTTCCAAATAATGGATGAGTGGAAACTGATAAATAGTCAGTTAATTTGTACCTGGGATTTTCAAGGTGATGTACTGGTAAGATTTTTGAGCAGGAATGATGCTTGATAATGCTTGATTTATAGTGGATGGCCGCATATTTTAATGACGCCACAAGAATCATGGCTAGGCTTTGGGCATATGATTGTACGTATTTTGTTATTGTTGGATTTATTGGAAGTTAGAATTGTAATTGGTTTGTGTTTATGACGCTGGAGATTTGGGATTATTAATGTTGTAGCATATTGGATGTTTCCTTTTATTGATTAATAGTGGATGGCTGCATATTTAATTACGCCACAAGAATCATGGCTAGGCTTTGGGCATAAGATTGTACATATTTTGTTATTGTTGGATTTATTGGAAGTTAAAATTGTATTGGAAGAGTCGAGACCAGCTGGAGCAATTTGTTTACAATTATGCAGAGTGCTAATTTTTTAGTGGAGCAAGTTTTTTTGACTTGAGATGTATGAGGCAATTTTGAGGAGCAAATATCATTTCATGACGACTAAAGTTTTAAGATAAATATTTGGTGCTAGAGGCTGGTTATAATGTTGTATTGGGAATGACAACGTGTTGAGGAACCGCGGAAAAAAAAAAATATTTGTCTTTTTGGTGGTATATAGGTTACTTCTCAAGTACAAGTGCTTAAATATTGGGAAAAAAAAGTGAATCATTGGAAATATTATGGTGGAGTTGGCTTTTATATGAACACAGTGAAGATTATGTTATGGTAGGAATTTCATATTGCAATGGACAACATTGAATAGAGGTTATACATTATACAATAAAGGTTGAAAGGGTAGATAATGAGTTACACGTCCTATTGTGTGATCATACTTTATTTGGTGACATAACGTAAAGATAATTATTTAGTGTGAACGTATGATATAAAGTTTGAGTCCAATATGTATATATAGGTACATTGTGCTTAGAGTAGCTCTTTATTTGGAATATGTGGAGTTGATAATATTTTGTGGACAAATCCAGCTTAAGAGTGAGCTTACGGGAGAGTTATGCAGGGGACTTGGGTACTTTTGTTTGATGTGAGGTGATATTGAACATAATACTTTTGTAGATTTAAGAGTTCGAGAAGTTGATTTTGGATGATTGTGGTCTACGGTGAATGTTTGGCTAAAAAAAAGGGTTGATTATACGTAGTGTTTAGATTATTTTGTTGGGTCTCGTGGCTAGTATATGGCAAAAAAAAAGTTCTTAAGTTAAAGATTATATTAACGGGACGTAGAAAACATTGTACTTTAAAACTTTTCATGCCCTTATTCACATTATATTAAGATCACACAATGTAGTCACTCACTTCATAGCTAGTCATTTGTTTCAACAGTCAGAGACTCAGAGTAGTTTGTTAGGCCTATGCACGAGCTTTTTATCTTGTGTGGAGTTTTTGTTTATTACTTGTTATATTAAATCTCTGGTTGAAATCTGTTCTGTATTATTCACATTAATCAGGTTGATTGATTTCTAGTTGAATGATGTTTCGGTTATGTTTGTTTTTGTGCATTGCTGTACTTTGTTCACTACTGAAAGGGCTTCTTCTTCACCATCTATTCTCAAACCGTCTGGTTGATCGAGTCTGTTACAATTTTGTGTCCATCCGCATTTCAGATCGATGAAACATGTGGTTCTCCTTCATCTATCGATCTATTTTGTGTCTTGTTTTGATCGATGCATGTTTATTACTTGATTCATGCACTGTCTACTGTTCGGTCTCCTCGACTTTAAGACTTGGGTAAGCTTGTTTAATTCTATTAATTTAATTTAATAGAGAATCTTAACTCATATATCGTGTGTTTTCATGGTTCTTTCTTTAATCGCTGATGTCATCTTTCTTGTTCGTGGTTTGAAATACTGATATATTATAAGTGCTCTGCGTTTGTGTAATATTAGTTTCCATTGTCTTCCTTGTCTATTTGGCAACTACTTCCCATGATGATCTATATACCCCATATAATCATCATTCCATAAATTTTTGCATTCTGAAGGCCTGTTTTTATGGCTGATTAAGTGACCTTCAACTTTCTGTATTTTGTTGAAACAGAAACGTGATGCTCCACAAGGTGAGAAGCCTGAGCCAGTTAGGACTCACCTCCGTAACATGGTCATTGTTCCCGAGATGATCGGCAGCATTATTGGTGTCTACAACGGTAAAACCTTCAACCAAGTTGAAATCAAACCCGAGATGATTGGTCACTATTTGGCAGAGTTTTCCATCAGCTACAAGCCAGTTAAGCATGGTAGACCTGGTATTGGTGCCACCCACTCTTCAAGATTTATTCCTCTCAAGTGAGAAGTTTCCTTCGTCTCTTATTGGCATTTGGAGCTTAGTCGTTCTATGGACTATTCTTATGGTTGGTATTCTAGATTTTTGATATTGGATAGTATCATGGGTTTTTGAAGATGTTTTGAACACCTATTAAGTTTCTTCGAGTAGTTGATACATTTTCTTTTGACTATGAAATACAGTTTCGTTCAGCTATAAATTATTCGTTGCTATATACAAGCTGTTCATTAGAGAATACGGAGTAGCTTTTAACAGACCAAAGATTGTTTGGTGTCGTTGATTCTACACCTAACAAAATTGACCTAGCTTGGAGTCTCAGACAGTCGTATCCCTACTTTACCCACCATAGGAACCTAAATATTCCCATATCCTATATGAATTTTAATGTCCTTACATTGCAGGACATGCACAAATTGCTTCGTTTCGTTATGTGTTTAGCATTTCGGTGGGTAAAATCTGTCTAGGAAACAATTGGGCAAGATTGTATGGTATGGCTTTTGCATTTGAAGGTGTTCATGGGTTGATCCTGTAGTTCCTACATCCAACGGGGTGGAGATAAAGGGGTTGGTCCCTTGGACTTTCCTTTGCTGCACATTTCATGCAAAGGGTTGAAACTTGAAAGGTATATAGCGAGCCCTATTATAGGCTTTATAGCGAGCGGTTAACTCATCCTGTTCGTGTATGATCCATATTGGATCTGACTAATTGCTCATTGTACTCGAGTATTTGGATCCAAAATTTCTCTGGACAAAGGACAGGATACGGTGGCTGTGTGTGTATTTTGATCTGAACTACTCGTATATCATATCATCCAAATAATTTTCTTAACCACAGATGGATTTACTATGTTGATTAACCCAGCCCATGTTAGAGTTCCTAGATTGACTGTTACTAAGCTAGTGATGACATTTGTCGATGGATCTGTGACCGACTGACCGTTCATGGCCATAGACTACTGTGATCTCTAAAAATGTTTGTGAACCTACATCGATTCCTCCAGTGCTACTATTGGGATGCATCAGTTATAGCGTCCACCAGTGACACCCTCCTAGCTAATTGCCTTTTGCCTGTCATCGATCTTTTGAGTGCAGTCTTTGTACCCATCCACTCAGAGGCTATTCTAAGTGCGAAACCTGACCTGACCCGGCCTTTTCGAGTAAGCTAGCAAGTGACCAAGCTGAATTGACCCGGACTTGGGCCTTGTATATTATACTCAATGGTCGTTTCTCTCTTCAATGCTAGATGTTTATGCAAGTGACTCGATACCACTCTCATATGCTCTCGTATGTGGGACTCATCGTTATATAACCCCAGCGAGTTGGGTCTCAATGAGACTTAAGCACAAAAGGGGTTTATCTCGTACCGCTATGCACCACCATTCCCTCAAAGTTCGATTATTGCCATCATGCACCACCACTCGGTCCTAGTTTTCTTGTATTTTCCGCCTCATTAGTCATTATTAGTTCATTCACTTCTGTTGCAGCTTGCAAGCAAGCCCTCATTTTTCCCCATAGCAATTTATCTCTATATTTTTTGACTTTTTCTTGCGGAAAAATAATGGGGAAAAAAACCGATTAAACGATGGATGGTTGAGGGAAGATTGAGCTGACATTTCATCTTTGGTGTGTATTGGTAAAATTCATGAAACTGAAGATCAATCAATCCATCCTGTTACTCTGACTATACACATTCACGCCAAAAACCCTTTTTAACTTATCTCGGATTGCATTTTGAGGCGGTACAAGTCGGAAAAGCGTAGGTTAGGCAATGGTAACTACGCTGTGATTACAACCAAAATCGAAGCTCTATACTATCATTCCATCAATATGAACTACACTACATACATAAAAATAACATAGCTTAACTGGTGAAGTCACTAGAACGTCTAATTCATGATCTGGATTCAAAACTCGTCGAAATTAGATTTATCATATAAGTGGCTGTCTTTACCCTACAGAAGTATCGGATGCCCTATGATTGCTTGAAGATGGCCCAGCTTTAAGCTGACAAGTAGAAGCAAGTGCAAAGTACTGATGAGTCATAACAGACAACTCGTGCATAAAAGTCAAAAGACAGATAAGTCTCCACAATTGTTAACACCACCCATCAACCATCTTGTCCCAAACTACGCTAATAGTTTTCAATCTCTTGTCATTTTTCTATCACTTTGTCTATCGATTCGTCTCTCTTAGAACGCACATATCCATCTTAAATAAATAGCCGAGACAGTTCTTTCTGAGTCTATAGACAGACATTCTGCTCTTGTCTCATCCTGTATATTTATCTTAAATTTAAGACGGATATCCCGCCTTATGTGGATAACTGAACCGTTAAAACAAAAGATTTTTCGATGTATGAACAACTCAATTTTAACTAATTCAGTCTAAGTGAGAACTACTCTTGATTCCTGATTCCGGCCAAATTTTCATTCAAAATTCAGATATTTGTGGATTGCGACGTAGGCATACTCGGGTGAGAATCGTACACCTAACTTCATAGTCGGAATCTACGAGGGTTATGTAAGTGAATAAAAGTTTCCGAAAGAAGCATGATAAAAATGTGAGGAATGCAAGATTGAACACAAATCTGTCGCTTGCTAAAAGTTCTCAACCATATTAACACCTTACAAGTCTAACAAATACAGAACGTCTAACAAATGAAAGATCTCAACCATATTAACCCCAATGTTGTTACATTTTCGACTGCCAACGACAATGCTGAATCACTTCCGGAGACCTGTGTTATTTTGGGACGTCATTTTGGCTTCATGGTAGCATTTCCGACACAAGACCCTTTCTTTTGAGCGAATCGTGAAATTTCTTCACATAATAGCCTGGACACTGGACAGTTGGAGTAACGCGGCCAAAAGCCTCCAAAAGTGCTCCCGAAATAAGAATCATAGCCATGAATTTGCACTTGCCTGGGTGAACCGAAGGAAGAAAATTATGCACTACAGCAATTCGAGATCTAAGAGTGTGCTGATTGTGATGGCACAAATGGATGATTGTGCTCGCCTTCGTATGTAACGATTAGCATTGAAGGATCTTCTAAGCACCTCTCAACATGCTTCCTTGCCGTGCAGCCTCTGACGCTACTACACTTGTAGTAACCTCTGTACATAACATTTTAGAGTCAGAGGTCGTCTTTGCAATGCTAGATAATGTTTTTTTTTACAGCGGTAAAAAGAGATGCAATTACATAATGTGAGAGCTCATTCATTATGCCCGTAAAATGCTCATAATTTAACATCCCTACGGGACATCTAACTAACCCAGGCACTAAAGCACCAGAAATATGTCGGGTAGTATAACTGAGCTGGTGGAGTACAGAAACTGGGCGAGCGTCTTCACCACATCCACACAGCTGGATAATGTTGTGAACATAACATTATGATCAAACTATCCACGTAACACACATACATTATTTGCGTTATAGTTGCTAGTTGCTACATTGAGGATGAAAGGAGGATGTCATAACTAAAGCCCTTAGAATCATCGCAATCATAGATGGGTGTCGGGTAGGACAACAACAGTAAAGCCTTAGTTCCAAAAAAAAAAAATGGTATCGGCAAAACATGAACCACCAAATGAAACAGCCTTATACCAAGAATCCAAGATCAAGGCCATGTTGTTTTCATGCTTTAAGACTTGAGCATCACAACATTATACCAAGAATCCAAGATCGGTGAACCAATTAAATGATGGATTGAAAAGAGTCACAGAGGAAATCCATCAAATAAGACCTTTAAATTTAATTTTGGCAATTTCCCATTCGCATTTTCATCAAAACTTCAAAGATGTACTCGTAACAAGTAAGCTAAATACGAACTCATGCGACACATATAGCAATAACGCAATATAGCATTACTGCATTAGTAGTAAGTAGCAACAAACAGGACTTGACCTATTGTTAGTCTCACCCATATATTTACGTATTCCTTTTTGGAATAATCTCATCCATTTGTTCACGTTTCTAAGTCAGGCAAGCTTTGCGCTAAAACGAGTGTTTCTCCCATAATATTAACTGACATGAACCAATACCAATATAAATACCACTAACCCGCTTCCTTTTGATTACATTAAAATTAAAATTGCGGAAATAAATGTAAGCTAACGGATGTGACAAAGGGAGTACCTAGGATGAGGTGAGCCCTTAATCGGCTTCTGCCCATATTTCCTCCAGGAATACTCGTCCGATGGAATATCAGCTAGCTTGTTACTGATAGCAGGAACCTTGATAGATCTTTTCACTCTATGCTTCCTATATTTCGACACAAAGCAGAATCATCAAAACAATGTTCAGACAAGCTAACAATTACAAGCAACGGAAAAACAAGCTACTGAATCTAGCAAGATCTAACCTTTTCTTCGAACAATGACATTTTCCAATGCTACTACATTTCACACTCCCATTCTCACCGGTACCCGAGCACCTCTTCTTATACTGACTCAAACTGCTCAAACTAAACCCACTTCCATCCAAATTCGCCACACTCCCATCAACACTCAACGATGAAATGAATGATCGAGTAGACGACAACGTTGGTGTACAACTAGAGTTATCAAAAGTCAGATTAATCCCACTATTACTCCTACACATCATTTCAGCTTGATGCTTCAATTGCTGCTGCTGCTGCTGAACATAATGTGCATTTACATTTGGACGATGCGCGTGTTGAACCCGACTTTTCCCACTCATAGAGTTCAACTCTAGTGACAAATTATTTCCCAAAGACAAACAACTCCTCCCAGTAGTTGAACCATTCTCTTGAACAAAACCCTCATTCGGACCGCTTTCAAATAGCTGAAAACCCTTATTAACTGATTGATTTTGCTCAATCTTTGGACCATTTCGGGTTTCGACTAAAGGGGTGCTCCTAATTGGCTTCACTATCCTAGCTCTAGCATGTCCTACTCCTCCATTG
>JAYMSF010002573.1:0-10122 GCA_036897335.1 Silene vulgaris
AGAAGTGAATAATAGTAGTGACAACACATGTAATGAATGTAACCGTAGAAACAACGGAGAGAATATGAAAAATTAACTAGCAATTCGATTTTTGGAAAATATTAATTTGACAAAACTAACATGTTACCCATAAAAATGGCGGGAGTAGTTAAAAAAACAGTAGTAACTGAACAAGTTGTGAACGCAATATATAGTATTAACAGGGGATGTAGTAAAAGTAATAATATTAACAGTGGAAGTAGTGAGATGTCTCATAATTTGTTGATTAATTTTACTACTCATCATAATTTCAAGATATAAATTTTAAATGCATGTGTTAACCAAATTTAGCGAATCATATTTCATAGAAAATAAAATTTAAATGGTAAATAAAGGTAGCCCGAGCGTAGCCGGGCATCAAACCTAGTTTTCTTTAATTTCGTACCGGTTTGATGCGGTTTTTGTACCTTTGTTGTATGATTTTCGTACCAGATTTCATTCATTTTATACCTGTACCTTACTACTACTTGTACTTCTTTTGCTAAATTTCGTACTTGGTACCGTAATATAGCCGTAATGTATCATTTTTATGTTAGTACCTTTAATTTGTTGTTTTGTATAACATTTGACGATTCGTACCAGATTTCATACATTTCGTATTTGTAGTTTAATATAGCTCGATGGTGTAATTGTTTTATAGTACCTTGTATTTGTTAATTTGTATCTCTTTTCCCTGATTGTATTTCAGTTCTTATATTTCGTACTTTGTACTGTAGTGCCGTATTTTGTATAACATTAGACGATTTGTACCATATTTCATACATTTCGCATTTGTACAGTATTAGAGCTTGATGGTATAATTGTTTTATTGTTTTATAGTACGTTGAATTTTTTTCATTTGTATTTCTTTTCCCTGATTGTACTTCATTCGTTATATTTCATACTTTGTACCGTAGTATAGCCTTAATGTATTATTTTTTTCATTTGTTATATTTCGTATTTTTTTAATAATACCTTTTATTTCTATCGAATCATCATGTTCTTCAATAGTCATCGCCGTTTCTTGATGGATCTCATCTACTACGTCGAAATTAAATGAATGATTTCCATTACATATAATTGTTCAATATACAAACTAAAACAGAGTAGACAAAAATAGCAAATCAAACCTTGATCGATTTCCATTAAAAAATACGATGGATATGATAGAATGAACAGTAGTTTAAACGTCGATGGAGAAGAAGATGAAAGTTTGTGTAATAATATTGTACAGATTTATTAGGGAATAGTGAAATTATTGAGGAGCAATATTAGGAAATACCTCAACTGTCAAAAATAGAATAATTATTAATGAATTAATTTAATTCAATTAATAGGGGATTACTATATTATGATATGGTATAAGTTGGGAACCAATCAATCTCTAACTCGGCCGTTCCTCACTATTTTATTGAGAGACGATCTCTCAGAAGTTTTTGTGTTTAACTAAACTAAGTGAAAACAATCCAAAATCTCAGGTTACCAAAGTTAAACTATCAAAAACTCAAGAGCTAATTATAGTGAAATTAACCCAAATTTCAATACATAACTTGGAAAATTTTCCAAATTGAGAGACCGTTTCTCTAAAATTTTTGTAAACGGACAATTTTGGAAACAAAAAAGAATACCAAATTATTTTAATTTACGCTTCCTTTATTCCGTATATAAGCAGAAAAAAGAGGCAAAAATAAATTAGGTCAAAGACACCCCCATGCTCTTTAACGCTTAAACCCTTGAAGTTTGAAGTTTTTTGTAGTCCTTTGAGAATGGAGATAGGCGGTATCCCATCGATTAGTGTAGATAGGCTAAGTTCGCTTTGTGACGACGTTCTTATCGGAATCATGTCCTTCCTTCCTCTCCGATTAGCCATCGTCATGGGGTCTTTATCCCGTCGTTGGCGGCGTGGTCTTTGGACTAATGTAACCTCTATAATTATAAAACCTCCTGATTTCGAGCATTTTCCTGAGTTCATGTCACATATTACCTCACCATCGATAGACCGTTTCATCGTGGAATATGAGGCTAAAGTTGACGCCTCAATCTGGCGGCCTCTCTTGGATTCTTGGCTTCGACAAGCTTGTGACCGCAACGTCCGTGAACTCAAGTTAGCATGTCCTCGATTTCGTGGTTCCCGCTACACTGAGAATCTATTACCAAATTTTGTTTTAGAAATGCAGTCGCTGACGTCAATGGAGTTATGCTCGATATATAATTTGAAGTTGCCTGATGATGGACAAATCAAGCTTCCTAATTTGAAGAAATTACGGGTTACACACTGTGATGTCGGTTTTACGTTGCTAGGAACATTAATCAAGGCTTGTCCATCTCTCGAAGATTTGATTTTAGTATCCGGGTGGATTGACATTAAGATTTTCAATCAAAATTTACGACGGCTGGTTATTGACACAGGTCCTAGCAAAAGCGGCGAAGTTGTGATTAATGCCCCAAAGTTAGAGCAGTTGGTTTGCTGTTGTGAAAAAACCGTCATCCTTCGTTTTGAAGATAAACCTTTAGCATTGCGTGAAGCAAAGATCGACTTCAACCACAAGGGTGGACTACGACGCAGGGATGAAGACAAAAAATTTTTCGAGTTTTATGAGGCAATTAGTAATGTAAGTTTCCTCACACTTGATTACGTACCAGATACCATGACCACCGTGTTTTGCAACGCAACTCGGGTTACACTATCTATGAACCACTGCCATAACATAAAGACTGTGTCGTCATTAATAGAGGCGTGCCCTTTATTAGATATTTTGACCCTAAAAGTCGATGGGGATATAAATGACACGAGAGGGATGATACTCGGGAAGCTTAACCGTACAAGAACCTCACGACGAGTACTCAAGAGGATAGAGATTGAAGCGGACTTGAACAGTTGTAACGGGCCTGTAGAATCATTCTTAAAATTAGTACAGCACTTGTTAGACGGTGCCGTACATTTGGACCACTTCTATTTTAAGGCAGTCGTTGATGGTCAAAACAATTTAACAAAGAAAGGTCGAACAAGGATGGAATTGGATTTGTGCAAGCTAATATGCAAGTGTCGAATGGCTTCACGCGGGTGTAAGGTTGAATTTGAAGGGATGTTTCACAAATATGTTTCAACGCCGAATCAAGGCAAGTCGAAAAGGTTGATCGGAAAGCAATAGGTCAAGTTATCTTGCGATTTTGTGGTATTTATTAGTACTTTCTCCGTTCAAGTCATTTTTTTACTTTTTTCATTAAGCTTTGCTCGACCTATCAACTGATGTTTCTGGTAATGGTTTAAAGGAAACTATTTTGATTCTATGGCCGACGACATTATCGGTTATCGATGTTTTTTTCATGTTCTTCCGCCCTTATATAGTTTCAGTAGTGTGAAGCTTTGTCTTGACTATGCACTCGTTCATGCGTATAAGCTATCTTTGAATACTGGTAATTGGTATGAAAGAAAATAGTTAGTAGCTCTACTCCAACTATAAAGTTAGGGGTTCAATTTTTACTAGCGACATAGTATGCTCTTTTGTACCCAAAAATAATACTGGTTGGTAACTTGGTATGTATTAAAATACAAGTTCGCTAAACTAGCCCCTACTTTTGTCTCCAACCGTTGTACTCCCTCCATTCCCGTCATTCCTTTGTATATTAGGAATATTTTTGAAAGTAATTTGATTATCCACGTAACCAATTGTTCACTTGTCCCTTAGGAGTTATAATCAACTGATTGTATAATTCTGTCAATACATGCTTGAATCTTGAAAATATTTTCGTGGCTACCATCCTATATACTCTATTGTCCCAATCATATGTTTACCTTTGATTAAAGTGCCACTCACAAAAGAATAAAACAGGCAAACAAATTAATGTGACAGAGGGAGTATATGTTTTGATTTGATTTCGCGAAAGGATGTTTCTTTTGTTAAACTAATTTTCCTTGTGGAGGGAGCCGGGAGGGGTTGACCAGTCCGGATCTTCTGTCCCCTAATTATATCCCCTTCCCTGTCCCATTAATTCTATTGGTCCACATAGCTTATAGCAAATTCACTTGATGATACTCACGTGATATGGATTCTTCACAACCTAAAACAATTCTAAGAGTTGAAAGTTACGCGCTTGGAAAACTAACAAGTTTATTTTATTAATTAGGTTTAATATTTTATCTCTACTTTTCATTTTATGCCTCTCATCCCATCAAATTATCAGATCTGCAAAGTTTCAATTCAACTCCCTCATTTGATACTTTTATCAAATTGATAAGGTACGATTAAAGTATTCTATATACAATTCAATCAAGCATTTTACAGTGTAATTTTCTTATGCATTCACCCATTATGTGTATCCCTAATTGATTAAGATGGAAACTAAATTTATAATATTAGTTTGTCGAACTTATAATTACCCATTCATCATGGCATAACATTTGTGTTCATTTAAGTTGTCATACGATTAAACTATATGAGCTATGAAAAATTACATATTCAGTTTTTCGTCATCATGTTACAAGTTGAGTAATTGCATTCAATTAGTAAACCGGCTAGCACCCTCTGGTATCTTTGAACCTCTTGAGCTCTTCATCAAAATAACTTTCGTCTAAAAAACCTTTCGCTTGTTTGTCATCAGAACCTTTTTACATTTTGAATCAGACAAATACCATGGATGTAATGGAGGAGTCCCAACCACGTCGCCGTTTAGACTTTCAGCAAGATGAAATAATTGTTGAAGGAGATTCTTCAAAGATTACACCTGAAATAGGGATGGAATTTGATACAGAAGAACAAGCATATCAGTTTTATAACGCTTACGCTTTGGAAACTGGCTTCTCAATTCGTAAAAGCAAGTTCCATAGTACCAATGGTACAGTGTTGGACAGACTATTTGTGCGCTCACGTGAGGGTACAAGAGGTAAAGATAAACGAGATGATGCTTACAAAACCCACCGCCCAGAGTCAAGGTGTTCATGTCTAGCAAGGTTACAGATTAACTGTCGTCAAACTGGTCGATACAAAGTTGTGCAATTCAGTGCCGAGCATAACCACAACTTAGCAACTCCAAGTAAGGCACATCTCTTTAGGTCTCATCGGAAGATGGCATCAGCGCAAGTGGCAGAAATTGATATGATCGAAGCTAGTGGGATTCTTCCTAAAGCTGGTTTTGATTTCATGGCAACTCAAGGAGGAGGCCGAGAGAGTGTTGGATTTACGCACATAGATTATAAGAATCACTTACGAACTAAGCGTACTTTACCAATGAAGTCGGGTGATACAAGCAGTGTCTTAGAGTACCTTCAGAAAAAACAATTAGAGGACCCAAGCTTCTTTTATGCCATACAAGTGGATGAGGATGAACTGATAACAAATATATTTTGGGCTGATGCAAAAATGATGGCAGATTATGAGGACTTCGGGGACATATAGGAAGCATAAAGATGGACGACCAATTGCTTTATTTGTTAGTGTAAATCACCATAAGCAAACAATTATATTTGGAGCTGCTTTACTATATGATGAGACAACATTTACCTTTATGTGGTTGTTTGATACATTTGGTAAGGCTATGAATGGGAAGTTGCCAAAAACCATACTAACCGATCAAGCCGCTGCAATGGACAAACCGCTAGCATCCCAATGGCCAGAGACATATCATCGCCTTTGTGTGTGGCATATCTTTCAGAATGCCGCCATCCATTTGAGTCATGTATTTGCCAAGTACAAAGATTTCTCAAGGGACTTTAGTTCTTGTGTTTATGATTACGACCAGGAGGATGACTTCTTACATGCTTGGAGTGACATGCTTACAAAGTATGATCTACAAAGTAACGATTGGTTGAAGAGAATATTTAACAAAAGAGAAAAGTGGGCACTGGTATATGGTAGAGATACTTTTTGTGCTGACATGACTACTACACAACGAAGTGAGAGCATGAACAAAGTCATCAAACACTATGTAAGTTATAAGCATGATTTACGAAGATTCTTTTTTCATTTTGAACGGTTGCTTAGTGATCGTCGTTATGATGAGAGAATAGCCGATTTTAAAGCTGATCAAACCAATGTGGTGTTGCCCTTTCCTGTTGAAATTTTAAAGCATGCTGCAAATGTTTATACACCAACTGTCTTCAAACTCTTTCAAACAGAATTGTCTAAGTCATACGATTGTGCCATTTCTAAGAATAGTGAGACAGAGGTGCCTTTAACATATACAATTTGCCCATACCAGAAACATTATAGGTATACTGTCACTTATGACACACAAGAAGATACTATATTGTGTTCTTGTAGGAAATTTGAGTTTGGTGGGTTGTTATGTAGCCATGTCTTAAAGGTTCTGAGCTTTAGAGGTATCACTGAGATTCCTGACAAATACATACTGAAAAGATGGACAAAAGGCACTAGAATTGGAAGTGTCATAACCAGTAACCAATCTGCACCTAATGTTGACCCAAGAGTGACAGTGGGAAGACGTTATAGAGACTTATGTCGCTTATCTACACGTTTGAGTGCAAGAGTGGCAGAAAATGAGGATGAATATAAAGAGGTTAAAGACACACTCATTAAGCTACTTGAAAGGGTTGGATTGAATAAAAATATTATGAATACTGAATCTCCAAAGGTGCAAAGATCATAATATTATTACGGATTCTACTGGTGCTAAGAAATTTGTTAGAGGTGTGAAAGCAAAACCTAAATCTGGAAATTCAAGCAAAAGGCCGAAAGGAGCTCTTGAATCATCAAGGAAAACCGGAAAACGTAAACAAAAAGTATCACTGCAAGTGGAGCAAATTACTACTTTATCGCAAGTTAATGAGGTATAACCATTAACTACAATTTTTTTTTTATAGATTGCTTTTACGGTTATTCTCTATACGAGCAATTTTTTTATATTAGCATTGGACATACGCAGGAGCCAAATGCAGAGCAGGAATTACAAAATGTCTCCACAAATGTCATACTTGAGCAACCACATGTAAGTTTTATTTCTTTTCATTTCGTGTATTTTCACCACCTTGAAATTAAATTGATGTTCTATGTTTACATTGTTGAAGACGAGCAATCATATACATAGCTATCAGGCCTTGTTGGCGATGGACTATCCTGCTGTCGAAAGCTTAATGTATGACTTTATAGAGCCAATGAATCAAACTAACAAGGTACTTGACATATCAACAATCTTTTAGTCCATTTAGGAATCATTCAAGTAGCTAATTTTTTTTGTTTTTTTAGGATGAACAACCACATGGAAAATGAGGATGCTCCTGACTTGGACAATGGAGCTGACAACAGAATTCGTCTCCGACTATAATTCGTCTCGGACTATTTATTAAGCTTTTTTTTTTGGCGTCTGAGGCTATTTGTTAAGCTTTTTTTCGTCTCTGACTATACTATAATCCGTCTTAGACTATTTATTAAGCTTTTTGTTTTTATCAAAAGTACAGATTTATCATGACTTTCTAGTTTTATTTTCCTGTAGATTCAATATAAGCAAGAGAAAGACATGCATTTTGCAAGCCTATCCATGTCTACATCTACACACTTGAATACATACACACTAGTTGTTAAGCTTAAAGTAGATGATTACCTCTGAGAATACATTGGAATTTTCGATTTCTTCATCCTCCATGCTAATCAATTGAATTGGTCTATAGGAAAATAGAAAAAAAAAAAGGGGTAAGGATGACAACATAGAAGAATAAGTCAATCAAAAGCAAACAATTAAAATAAAATTACCATTACCATTGTTGATGAGAATGTTTGAGTGGTGTAGATCTTGAACAAAATTATGTGATGTTTTAGAACAAAAGATATTGAATTTTTGCAACTAGTATCTAAGGTTGATGAAAGAGGAATTAGAAAAACAAAATTGATCCTTGAACATGGCCTGATGTTTGACGAAATTAGGAGTATAGCTTGTTTTTTTTTTTGGCTTTGAGGACCATAGATCCATGGAGAAACATGAATTACCTCCATGTTTCACAGAACCCAAAAAATGGAGTTCCTGACTAAAGAAAAGGAAAGTTTGGCTTGGCACATGGGATGTTTGCCTTTATTTAGCTGAAACTACTTACTCCTTAGAAATTAGGCGCGTGGTTTCAATCATTTATGGGAGAGTGGTATTAAACCAAGATTATTATCGAGTGAATTTGTTATAAGCTACGTGGGCCAATAGAATTAATGGGACAGGGAAGGGGATATAATTAGGGGACAGAAGATCCGGACTGGGGGTTGACTGCATTTTCTGTAAGAGTTGCAGGTTAATGCAAATTCTCCATTTTAACTAATTTTGTACGGAACGTAAGTTAAATTCACCAGGAGTTCTCAGTAGTTCGGACCTTGGCCTACGTCTAATGCAGAATATTGTACATAACAAGGCCATGGGATTTACTCTTGATTCCGAATTTCTCAAGAACTGGATTTTCGTGATTTATAATGGCTGGGACAAAGAAAGTACTACCCTAATAGCGAAATCATATAATTCATTGGGACAAAGAAAGTACTACGTAGTAGAATCCAGTCGCTGCTGCATGAACTAGAGCCATATAGAGCTCTAACAACGACATCATATTATTGTATCGCAATGTTATTGTATCGCAACGTTTCAATGACTCCTGCAAATTGTAAGATGATATCAACGGCAACTTAAACAATGAAAAGTATACCTTCCCATAAGATGCAACATTCACAATTGTAAAAAAAAACCACTAATCTTCTATTCGTTGTTGCGAACAACTAAAATAGATGATTTCCCGATTTGCTCTTGAAAATTTCCGACAAGCATTACGAGAAATCTTGTAAAATTCCCCTACAAATTCAACCTCATGTTTCTTTGAAACCATTGGAGCTTGGTGAAATATCCTGCATAAGTCTATTTCCATTCTTTTTATACGTTCTACCGTTTCCTTTCTACAATATCTCACGGGATGTAAGTAGTTACGTAACCTAAAATGGAAATGCTTCGAATTGATAGTGCCGCTTAGTAACAAGAATCCTACTAAGTCCACGAATGATTTTGATGGGAAGCTGTAATCGTACTGGTCGACTTCTACCTCCACCCTCTTGAGTTCTCGTTGAAAGGTGCTAGAACGACGAGTTTGTGAGGGGAGTTTCAACCACGGTTTATGTCTATAACCTTCTTTAAGTTTTAGAGTAAAAACGTCTAGCACAGGGCATAATTTCAGTAATGACAATACTAAATTAGTATCGGGGTATGTTTTTATCTTTAGTGTAAGTCTAGTTACATTGAGAAACACAGTCGATATGCAACCTAGAACTGCAACATCCAGGGTAATCGACCCAACACTAGAAATCGCTTCATAAAATTTTGACATCGACTTCTTTTTTTCATCGTCTAGAGGATGATGATGTTCACTAATTTGGAGTTTTGCTTCACGCAACGCAATTGGTTCCTCGTCAAGGCAAATTACCCCGTTTATCGGAGCACAGACATCCAAATACTCTAATTTTGGGGCGTTAATCACAACTTTGACGTTCCCTGACCGACAGTGCATAAATAATCGTCTTAGATTTTGATTCGAACATTTCAAATAATCATTTTCCCAACTATCTATGCACTTTAAAGACAATTCTTCGAGCGATGGACAAGATTTGATTAGCTTTCCCAGGCAATCGCAATCGCAATTAGAATAACGAAAATGAAGGCTTAGATTCTTCAAATTGGGTAGAATGATTGAATCGTCACCAACAGGCAACTCCCGGCAGAATGTTGAGTCCAACTCGATGGATACCAGTGACCGCGCTTGAAAAATATAACTCGGCAATGTAACTGTAAACTTATCCGAAATATAAACACACTTTAACTTGAGTTCACGGACATTCCAGTCACAAATCCGGCGCAGCCAAGAATAGCCAGGAGACTGCCAATCCCTATTCGAAACACTGCCCTCAAATTCGAGATGGAAACGTTGGATGAAGGGGGACTTAATTTGCATCATGACGTTAAGAAAAACATCAGAGAATACAAACTTATCAATGGACTTACAGACGGTACGGTCGCTTATGATAATGGAGGCTATGTTCTTCCATAAACCACCCCATCGACGGGATAGTAACCCGGTGACAACGGCTGACCGAAGAGGAAGACAGGAGATAATCACGATAAGTAAATCGT
>JAYMSF010002574.1:0-10121 GCA_036897335.1 Silene vulgaris
TGTAGCAATATAATATAAGCTACATAACGACTCATTCTTAAAAAAAAAAAAAAAAAAAAAAACTCTTAACCACCCTACCCTTTTTTTCCTTATTTCCTTCAACATTTCTTATTTTTTGTGTTCGGTTATAACATACGTATTATAATAATTGTTTCACAATTCATCAACTGATTTTATATTATATTTGAATAAGAGTTTTAAGGACATCCGTCATTGAAGAACCTCTAAAGATGGGTTTCTGCAAGCTGCATTTGTTCATCGATGATCGAGAAAATGGGAGAACCGAGTATTGAGGACCACATAGAGTCCTTAGAGGTATTGTTGCATAAGAAAATTCCCTTTCTCGAGGGAATCGTAACCGAGAGAGCCTCGAGAATTTGGAAGAGATGGTTGATAGCCTCGAGACGGCGATGGACGGGATGAATATCCGTCTCCAAGCACTTGGTGAGGCGTTCCCCCACAGACGGGAGAACGAAATCGCCCGCTCACCTCCATTGAAAGATCGAGGAGCAAATAATTATATAATGAAATAAATTATATTTATTAATTTCCTTATTTAGTGAATACAGTTACATTATCAATAGCTTCCTAATTTAAAAAATGTTTTTTGGAGAGAAAAAATACACACCTATTCTTTTAGGGTGTGTTTGGAAAGCAAAAGTGAAGAGAAAATGAGAGGAGGGGGGACGAGGGAAAAGAAAGGGAGATAAGGGAAGGTGGGACCAAATGGGGATATGGGTGTTTGGATACAATTTCTTCCGAATCTTGCAATTTGGAGAGATTTTGATTTAGCTTAAAAGAGAGAGAATTGATCCCTCCAAATCTCTCCCCCTCCATTTTCCTCCACCCCTTATTTTCTCTACTCTCCCTCCCTTTCTTTTCTCTTTAAGGCATCATTTGATTGCCATACGGGAATTAATATTCCATGATTTTACAAAACACATGAATTAGACAATTCATGTGAATTGTTCAAAACACGTTTGGTTGGCATCCGGGAGTTGAATGGACACAGAAGTTTCTTAGGGGGCTAGGTAATTAAACTCCTCCATTATGAATGAGTTGAAAATTCATTGGAAAAAGAAAATCCCATAATTTGGGGTTACCAAACATGTCCCATTTTTCCAAATCATGTTATTTTCCAATTCATCCATTTTTATGGGGGCAGTCAAACGAGACATAAATCCGCCAATCCAAACACAACCTTAGTAGATACGGGATGAGTGTTGGTGTAAGTAATGAGGGTAGTTTGGGAATTTTACGTAAATCGCCATTTAACAAGTCTGGAAATAGGAAAAACGATATTCGTGTCAAAAATATGCTGGTGATTGGGGAATATACAGTAAAAATTGGGCGTTATTGGTAAAAACGTAAAAATGTGATGATAATTTGTAAAAGGAAAATATATAAATACGTGGTGGTTATTTATAAATAAAAAAAATAAAAAGGGATTTGAAACTTTGGCGTAAAAAGAAAACGCCATTATCGACGAACTCGAAAAAGTTTGGGTGATCAATTCAAAGAAAGATGATGTCTGGAAATTACACTTCAATCGACAATCAAAAAGTCTCCGGGTCCGTTGCCGTAAGCATTAATCCTCCATTAATTTACTCCTAATAATCACTTTCATTCTTCCAACTTTGATGATCACAAAAGCTGTTTTTTTTTTTGCAGGCAGTTTCTGATTCAACCATTATCCCTGTCCAATTCGCTGGTAATTCATATGTCATTTCTTGTTATTCAACTTTGTTACTTACAGCGTACTCTTTCCGTCTCAATCATTTGTTTACCTTTGATTAAAATAACTCTCCGTTGAGACGGAGGAAGTATTATTTTTTGTTCTATTCCATTCTGATCATTAAACTTTTGAAATTAGATTCGAATCTTCAAACATTTCTGTCATCGGAAGCTGTTGGAACTCAACATGATCCATGATCAAGAACTTGTAATGATGATGATGATTAACTGAATTGTAAACTTAGAGAGAATTGAGAAAGTATGAATCTTGTATTATGATAACTTGTGTGTTACAATGTGTTGATACATTTGCTATATATAGATGAAAAGCTAGCTCGATTTAGGAAATATAAGAGCCTAAACAGAATTCTGTTATTCCTAACAGAATTCTAACTAACTTATTCTAACTAATCTCCAACACCCCTCCTCAAGTTGGAGGTTGTGTGGAACAAACCCAACTTGGACGACAACATATTATGAGCAGGTCCTGATAATGCTTTTGTGAACAGATCTGCAGGTTGCTGTTTGGTTGGAACATAAGATAAGCTGATTAAGCCTGCCTGCAGCTTTTCTCTGACAAAGTGACAGTCCAAGTCTATATGTTTTGTGCGTTCGTGGAAGACTGGATTCCTGGCAATGTGAATAGCTGCTTGACTGTCGCATTTGACAGGAATTGGAAGAATATCAGGAACTTCTAATTCTGTGAGGAGTCTGCTGAGCCAAGCTAGTTCAGATGTCAACCTTCTGAGAGATCTATACTCAGCTTCTACTGAAGATAAAGATACTGTCTGTTGCTTCTTTGATTTCCAGGAAATGAGAGTGCCACCAAGCATGACAATGAAACCACTGACAGATCTCCTGGTGTGAGGACATGATGCCCAGTCTGCATCACAGAAACCTTGGAGAGAATAATCTGTTCTGTTGTTAAGGAAAATCCCTTGAGAAACATCTCTTGCTATGTATTTTAATAAGTGTATGGCACTGTCCCAATGAGGTTCTCTTGGAAAGGCCATAAATTGACTGAGTAGCTGTACTGTAAAGGCTATATCAGGCCTGGTATTTGTCAAAAAATTTAATTTACCAATCAGCTTTCTGTAATCAGCTGGATTGTTTATCAAATTCCCTGAATCATGTGACAATCTGACAGTAGCATCTAAGGGAGCAGAGACAGTCCTGCAATTCTGCACTTGAAACTCAGTTAGTAACTCTTGGACAAATTTCCTTTGAGTAATAGCTAGACCCCCTGGTAAATGTAAGAATTCCATACCAAGGAAATAATTGATCTTGCCTAAGTCCTTAATTTTGAAAGTATCATTTAAAAATTGTTTTAAATTATTGACTTCAGCAATATCATCACCAACCATAAGAATATCATCAACATAAACAGCTAAAAAGGTGACTTTGCCATTATTTTTCTTTGTGAAGAGTGAGTAGTCATTCAGAGATTGTTGGTAGCCTCTTGATCTCAAGGCCTGACTTAATTTAGCATTCCATTGTCTAGAGGCTTGTTTTAAACCATATAAAGACTTCTCTAGCTTGCATACTAACTTAGAATCAGGAACATTCAAACCAGGTGGAATTTTCATATAGACTTCCTCAATGTAAGAAAGCATTGTTCACATCTAACTGAGACATTTGCCAACCCTTTTTAACTGCAACAGCAAGTAGAGTTCTTATGGTGGTCATTTTTACAACAGGAGAAAAAGTTTCATTATAATCTATACCTTCTTTCTGTGTAAAACCCTTGACTACTAATCTTGCTTTATACCTTTCAATGCTGCCATCAGATTTGTGTTTGACCTTGAATACCCATTTACAAGAAATAGATTTCTTACCAGGTGGTAACCTTACCAATGACCATGTGTTGTTAGCATCCAAAGCTTTGAATTCTGCAGAAATGGCCTCCTGCCATTCTGGATAGACTGAAGCTTCTGCATAAGTCTGTGGTTCTTGGATAGGCAGTACCATGTTTGGACTTATAACAGAATTCACAGATGAACTAGTGTTGTAGATATAAGAAGGCTTATCACACAATGATGTTAGTGTGTTAGAGCAATAATCATTGCAAACAAAATTGCATGATTTGTTAGTGTGTGGGCAGTCATAGTGTTGCAAATAAGATGGTGGCTTGCTCTGCCTAGTAGACTGCCTAGCAGGTTCACTGACAGGTCTAGTCTGTCTAGCAGTCTGTCTGATAGGTTCACTGACAGTAGTGGATGTGACAGGAATAGCAGTTGGAATAACAATCTCAGTAGTGACAGTATTGTTAGAAGGAGCAGGAACAACAATATCAGCATCATTCATAGGAACAGGAATATGTGCAGAAACAGGTTGAGACCCATATGGAAACACTGATTCATGAAAAACAACATCTCTAGATTCTATGATGGAAAAATTTTCCAAATTTAACAGCTTATAAGCCTTCTTACCAAGGGGGTAACCCAGAAAAACACATTTAACAGCCCTAGGAGAGAATTTATCTCTACCTGGTTTACTGGTTGAAGCATAAACAAGGCATCCAAATGGTCTTAGATGATTCAATTCAGGTTCTCTGCCAAACAAAACCTGATATGGAGAATTACCTTGTAATATCTTAGTAGGTAACCTATTAATAATGTAAGTTGCAGTGAGAACACAGTCTCCCCAATATTTAGTAGGTAAGTTAGCTTGAAATTTTAAAGCCCTTGCAGTTTCTAGTAAATGTTTGTGTTTCCTTTCAACTGTTCCATTTTGCTGTGGTGTGTGGAAACAAGAGGTCTGATGGATGATCCCATTATCAAGTAAGAACTGAGATGTAGAATGACTAGATCCTAGTTCAAAGGCATTGTCTGATCTAATAATTTTGACCTTCTTTCCAAATTGTGTTTCCACCATTTTCACAAAAACTTTGATGAAATCAAAAGCATTGCTTTTGCAGCTAAGTAAATGAGTCCATGTACATCTAGTAAAATCATCTACAATAGTAAGAAAATATTTGTAGCCATTGTAGGTTGCAGTATGATATGGTCCCCATAAATCAATGTGTATTAACTCAAAAGCAGTTTCAGAAACAGATGTACTAGATGAAAAAGATAGCATGTGTTGTCTTGCCTTGACACATGTGTGACATGAAATCAGCTCATTCTCATTATCAGAAGAAAAATTACATAACTTGAGCTGTTTTAACTTGTAAACAGGTAAATGGCCTAATCTTTGGTGCCAAATTTTGAAAGAAACATCAGAAATAACAGAATTTGAAACTAAACTATTATTATTTTGTACATTATCTGAGGTATGCTCAGTATTTATTTGCCAATTATGACTAGTGATATTGCCACAGGTATCCTGCCTAGCAGTGTTGTCTGGAGATGAATGTAGCAAGTAAAGATCATTGCAATTGCTACCAAGGACCAAGAGCCTCTTGGAACAGTCCTGCATATAACAAATGGTAGGGGTAAAGGTTACTGTGGTTCCTAATTGTTTGCTAAGTTTACTGATGGACAAAAGATTATAACTGAAGCATGGGACATATAGCACATCTTGCAAACAAATATCAGGAGTAACATGAACACTACCAACCATATCAATTTTAACAACACTGCCATTAGGCAAGGACACTGAGTGAAATTTATCAAGATGTTTGAAATTACTGAACAATTCTTTATTAAAACACATGTGATCACTAGCACCTGTGTCCAGAATCCAAGTATTAACATGAAATGCAGAAGATGTTTTATAACTGGTAAAAGAGTGACAGATGGTACCTGCAAAATTAGCAGAAGAAGCAGGACCTGAATCATTAGATCTAGTTGAATTATTATTAGAAGAATTTCCATTAGAAGCCACATTGAATGTTGAACTAGATCCAGCCTATGCTGTACCCATCATATTGTTGTGAAACCCAGCATTTGAGTCAGTAAAATTCCCTTGATCATGAAGAGCATTAGCAGCAAATCTTCTGTTTCTATTGACCAGATGTCTGCACTGCTCAATCTTGTGACCAGGCTTCTTGCAGAAATTACAAAACCAGAATTGCTGTGGAGGTGGCTGAACAGGTGGCTGTGTAGCATCAGAAGTCACATTCTTTCCTTTAAAATTGTTGCCAGCACCATTATTGCTGTAATTCCCATTGTTATTGAAACCATTGTTACCATTCCTATTTTGATATCCCTGAAATCTTGGATTCTGATTACTTTGAAATTTTGAAAACCCAATGTTGCTGTAATTCTTCTGCTGATAACTACCAGGATTGTTATTGTTATTCATGTGATTGCCTCTAAAATTCATATTCTTTGCATACATAGCTGCTGAATCCAACTGAATTTGAGAGTTGCTGTGAATATCTCTTTGGCCTTCTTCCTGAAGCAAATTGTTGTAAATGAATGAAATCTTTGGCAAAGGATTTTGTAACAAAATAGTCCCTCTGACTACATTGTAGGATTCATTAAGACCCATTAAGAACTGAACTGAGCGTTGATCTTCTTGAAATTTAACCTGTTTTTCCCTTGAACCACATGAACATCTGCAAGAACATGCAGGATTCATGTTCATACCATCAATTTCATCCCAAACAGCTTTCATTTTTGTGAAGTATACAGCTATGCTGTCATTTCCTTGGCCAAATTCAGTGAGCTTTTTCTGAATGCCAAAGAGTTGAGCGTCATTCTTTTGACCAAAACGTTCCTCAAGCTCTTTCCAGGCAACTTCAGCAGTTGGACAATAAAGAATGGATTTAGAGATATCAGCAGAAACAGAATTCAAGATCCAGGAGAAAACAATATCATTGCACCTCTGCCAATTCTTTGCAGTAGCGGAAGTTGAAGCTGGCCTTGGTATTGAGCCATCAATGAAACCTATTTTATTCTTGGCACTTAATGCAATAAGCATTGCCCGTTTCCAACCTCCATAGCTTGTCCCTTCAAAGAGACTTCCAACAAGCTTAACTCCAGTGATATCAGAATGATGAATGTAAAGAGGATCATCCATTCCAATATTGTTTGTGTTGTCGTCAATATCAAGCATGTTTATGTTTGATTTGAATGATTGTGATAAAGAAAATGTAAAGAAATCACTGAAATAACAGCTAAAAGAAGAAAATTATCTGAAATTTGTGTAGCGGAAGCAAAATAAAATCCCAGAAAACAGATTCAAGAGATGAATCTGTCTCTGATACCATGTTGAAGTTCAACATGATCCATGATCATGATCTTATGATTGTGGTGATGATGATGAACGAACAATGAACAAATGGTAAAGAAAGAATTGAGAGCTGATAATGGGAAAGTATGAAACTTGTATTGGGATAACTTGTCTCTTACAATATGAGGATGTACAACTATATATAACTTAGCCAAGTAACTAACTATAACAGAATTCTGTTATTCCTAACAGAATTCTGATCATATGCTAATTAACTAATCTCCAACACCCCTCCTCAAGTTGGAGGTTGTGTGGAACAAACCCAACTTGGATTGCATAAGATTATGACTGGGGCCTGGTAGAGATTTTGTGAACAAGTCTGTAGGCTGCTGTTTGATTCGAATATAGGATAAACTGATCAAGCCTTCCTACAGCTTCTCTCTGACAAAATGACAGTCCAAGTCTATATGCTTGGTTCTCTCATGGAACACTGGATTCCTGGCAATGTGAATGGCTGCTTGGCTATCACATTTGGCAGGGATAGGAAGTATATCAGGGACTTCTAGTTCAGTAAGGAGTCTGCTGAGCCAAGCAAGTTCTGTAGTCAATCTTCTGAGGGATCTGTACTCAGCTTCTGCAAAAGACAAAGATACTGTCTGCTGCTTCTTGGATTTTCAGGAAATTAGAGTGCCACCAAAAATAACAATGAAGCCACTAACAGATCTTCTGGTGTGTTGGCAAGCTGCCCAATCAGCATCACAATAACCTTGTTGAGAATAATCTGTACTGCTATTAAGGAAAATGCCCTGAGAAGGATCTTTGGATATGTATTTTAAATGTATGGCAGCCTCCCAATGTGGCTCTCTGGGGAAATCCATAAATTGACTCAATAATTGTACTGCAAATGCTATATCAGGCTTTGTGTTTGTTAAAAAATTTAGTTTTCCAATCAATTTCCTGTAGTCAGCAGCATTTGCTAGCAAATTTCCTGAGTCATGTGTCAACTTTAGTGAGGCATCTAAAGGTGCAGAAACAGACTTACAGCCCTGCATTTGAAACTCATTCAATAATTCTTGAACAAATTTTCTCTGAGTTATGGCAAGAGCACCGTGCAAATGCAAAAACTCCATGCCAAGAAAATAATTGATCCTTCCTAAATCTTTGATTTTGAAAGTATCATTTAAAAACTGTTTTAAATTTGTCACCTCATCAATGTCATCACCAACTATCAGAATATCATCAACATAAACAGCTAAGAAGGTGACTTTGCCATTGGTTTTCTTTGTAAACAGTGAATAATCATTTAAAGATTGCTTGTAACCTCTGGATCTTAATGCTTGACTAAGCTTGGCATTCCATTGTCTGGAAGCCTATTTTAAACCATATAAGGATTTCTCTAACTTGCATACTAACTTAGAATCAGGAACATCCAAACCAGGTGAAATTTTCATAAAAACCTCTTCATCTAAGTCACCATGCAAGAAAACATTGTTCACATCTAATTGACTCATTTGCCAACCCTTTTTTTACAGCAACAACAAGTAGTGTTCTAATTGTTGTCATCTTGACAACGGGTGAAAAGGTCTCATTGTAATCAATACCCTCCTTTTGTGTAAAACCTTTAACTACTAATCTTGCCTTATACCTTTCAATGCTGCCATCAGATTTATGTTTTACTTTGAACACCCATTTACATGAAATAGATTTCTTACCAGGAGGAAGCTTTACTAATGACCAAGTTTTATTAGCATCCAATGCCTTGAATTCTGCTGAAATGGCCTCCTGCCATTCTGGATATATGGATGCTTCTGCATATGACTTTGGTTCTTGTACAGGCAAAATAGTATTGGGACAAACAACAGAATTTACAAAAGAACTTGTTGTATAAATATAACTAGGTCTATCACACATGGATGTCAAGGTATTAGAGCAATAATCATTACAGACAAAGTTACAGGACCTGTTTGATTTAGGACAAACATAGTGTTCTAAATATGATGGTGGTCTGCTTTGTCTAGTAGATTGTCTAGCAGGCTCCATGGCATTGTTAGATGTTACAGGAATGACATTCTCAGCATTCCTAGTAGGAACAATATTCTCAGTATTGCTGACAGTGCTGGTGTCAAGAATGTTAGTATCACTATTAGCAGTTTCCATAAAACACTGCATCATTCACAGGCATTGAGATATGACCAAAATCAGATTGACTGACATAAGGAAACACAGTTTCATGAAAGATAACATCTCTTGATTCTAATATTGAAAAATTCTCAAGATTTAAGAGCTTATAAGCCTTTTTTCCAAAAGGATATCCTAGAAAAACACATTTGACAGCCCTAGGTGAGAACTTATCTCTCCCTGATTTAGGTGGGGAGGCATAAACAAGACATCCAAAAGGTCTCAGATGACTTAAATCAGGTTCTCTTCCAAACAGTACTTGATATGGTGACAAGCCTTGCAAAACTTTGGTAGGAAGTCTATTTATGATATAGGTAGCAGTGAGTACACAGTCACCCCAATATTTTATAGGTAAATTAGCCTGAAATTTCAAAGCCCTTGCAGTCTCCAGAAGATGTTTATGTTTTCTTTCAACAGTTCCATTTTGTTGGGGTGTGTGAAAGCAAGAGGTCTGATGAATGATACCATTATCAAGTAAAAACTGAGATGTGGAATGACTTGATCCCAATTCAAAAGCATTATCTGACCTAATAATTTTGACCTTCTTCCCAAACTGTGTGTCCACCATTTTTACAAAGACTTTAATAAAATCAAATGCATTGCTCTTGCAGCTAAGTAAATGTGTCCAAGTACATCTAGTAAAATCATCAACAATGGTAAGAAAATACTTCTAGCCATTGTATGTTGCTATATGATATGGACCCCATAAATCAATATGAATTAATTCAAAGGCAGAAAGAGATGCAGAAGAGCTTGTAGTAAAAGAAAGCCTATGTTGTCTGGCCTTTGCACAAGTAGAACAAGAAATCAACTCATTTTCATTATCAGATGAAAAAGTACATAGCTTGAGCTGTTTTAACTTGTAAACAGGTAAATGGCCTAATCTTTGATGCCAAACTTTGAAAGAAACTTTAGAACTAACAGAATTTGAAACTAAATTGTTATTGTGTACAACAGCTGAGTTAATCTCAGGATTTGTATGGCAATTGTAACTAATGTAATCATTACATGTTTCCTGGCTTTTAGTGCTGTCAGAAGATGAGTGAAGCAGGTATAGGTCATTGCAATTTTTACCAAGGACCAAGAGCCTC
>JAYMSF010002575.1:0-10119 GCA_036897335.1 Silene vulgaris
TCATTTGTGACGGACAAAATCCTTCACAAGCTTGTGACGTGAGACATAAAGGCAAGTGGGAGGTGTAAGTGGGAGAGCAAGTGGGAAAGCTTGTGAGAGGTCACAAGCTTGTGACCGTCACAAGCAAGACGAGCTGGAGTTAAGGGTGGGTTGGGGGTAATAAGTGAAAAGTAGTAAGGGTAGTATAGTCATTTTATAGGCAAAAACCTTACTAAAAATAGATAATGGGATATTGTTGTGAATAGACGGAAATGGACAATGGGACACTTATTGTGAATAGGAGGGAGTATTATGTACTCCGTACTATACTGCCACATCATTTCCAAGTACAATTATGCTCCCTTCGTTTTTTTCCCCCTCCCATTCCATTTCTTCCACCTTTTAACCAAGGTGTTGCATAAACCAAAATACCCATCCTCCTCCCTCACCAACCTACCATCTTAGCTTCTCCATCCTCATCGCATGTGCACTAGCCACGACCACCCAACAACTGACTCACAACCACCACTGCCACCGGACCCCAGGCTCACAACCACCACCAGACCCACCGACGACACCGCACTCTAGCCACCAACCCTGACCACGGGACCACCGCTCCACCACCAGAACCACTTATCATCACCCTACTGGCTACCTAGATCATCACGCACCCACCACCATTGAACCATAACGAACCCAAAAACCAATCCTACCACTACGAACTGGAGGAGGCAAATGAAGTGGTGGAGTTGAGCAGACCTTGGTGGTGCACGGTGGTCTGGGTTAAGGAGAGTCATGCACAGTGGTCTAGACATTCCGGTTGTATGGGTTAAGCAAATCTTGTGCTGTTTACCATGCTGGATATTCAAGTCCTGGTTTAACCAGGGTCCTGGTTTAACCAAGGTTTTCAGTCGTGCTTGGTGTTGGACTGAGGAGGTTGAAGGAGGGAAGCGGTTGGAGGTGGTTGAATGAGGGAGGTGTTCGGTGATCGGAAATTATGATGGTTGGTGGTAATTGGAGGAGGTCGTAGGAAGGCGGTGTTTGGTGGGTGGTGTTGATAAGAATGGAGTATAAGGTGGAAGCAGGGTAGTTATGGGATCGGTGTCAGGGCTAGGGTTAATAAAACTATGGCAGAAGTTGTAACTGTTGTAAGTTGATAGGGGGAACTTAGTGAAGAGCCATAAAAAAACCACAAATTCTCATTTGCGACGAACAATATCCGTCACAAGTTTGTGGACGGGTCAAATGAGAATTTGTGGTTTTTTTTATGGCTCTTCACATCAGAATCACATGGGTAGATAAAGACAAGTCATTTGTGACTCCCTATGCCCATGTGGGTGATATTTGACCCGTCACAAGGGAGACTTATTGAAAAAAAAACCACAAACACTACCAAAAAGGAAAGAAAGGGAAGTGAGAAGAAAAGGAAAGAACTTCCCAAAAGGGAAGTAGGAAGAAAACAGAAAAATGGCGGGAGTACTAAGTTTGACCATTTAAGTCATGTAATTGACGAACTAGTATAAACACCATGCATGGTATACATAGAATTCTACTTTTTTGTGTGTGTTTTAATTTATGTTGATTTGAGAAAAAAAATTAAAAGTAAAATTAATTAAGAGAACATAGTGCCATAGAGTTAATGCTTATAATATTTTATAAAATTTAGCATATTTTTTAGCCACACTTCCTATCTTGTTACTAAAAGTCAATAATTTTTTTTTTTTTTTTATCTTAAAAAGCCTAGAAACAAATCTTATGCACGATAAATATGCGCAGATTATGAGCTTTTAAATTTTATATTTATTTCAATCTAATTGAATGGACTCATTCTTGCCCAACATAATTATTAGATAAACTACAAAAGTTAGGTCCGATTCTATGTATTAGTGTTTTAGAAGGGAAAATATGGAGCCTTTCTTAATCTTTTAGTAATTAGGGGATTGCAAATAAAAAAAGTACGGAGTATATATTTCAGAAAAGGATTTTTTTGACAATGTTCTCATTTATTGCTCCTAGTTTGACGAGTGGCTACATTAAACGAAATTTAGTTTTTAAACAGAAATAAGAAATAAAAATTGTCCAGATTTTGTGCCATCAGCCCAACAGTACCACACAAAGAAATAAAAAAGATGGAAAACATCCTCACAACACAGTTAAAAGTTTTCAAGAACCCGACGAAAGGCTGAAAGGGACTCTCGTCAACCATTCGGTGCTTCCTACTCTAGTAGGCCGGCATGTAACCAACCCTATCACCTTTTCACCTCTTAACAAGCAAGATGTTGTGCATTTAATTGCATAGTTGTCTTCGTTCTCTTTCCCGTGCATATAAAAGGTGCCTATTTTCTCCTTTAGCTGCCTCCTCTGGGCTGTGGCGGACTTCCATTTGATATGCTGCTGATATATTATCAAGTTAGTCATTTCACGATATTTTGTGTCAATGGGGTCAGGTGGTGTCGGTTTGGGTTAGTGTCAGATGACTCAGATCATTTAAAATTTGAGCCCGGTAGGGGTTGGCTTGGGACAGTTTTGTTTCAGGTAATGTTTGTGTTATTTTGTTTCAAGTCTAATTTGGATCTCGGGTCATGTTATTCAGGTTGGTAATTTTTACGAGGTAAGTCACTGAGTCATCCTTCTTTCTAATGTGGTTTGTTAGAGCAATATATAGAGATGTAACAGAAAAGCTCAAATAATATTTGATGCGAGTCTCTGGATTTTATCCCTGTTATCAAGTTATGGCACAAATGCAATGTTGGAACAACTTTTATTTCTGCTTTTTTTTTCTCCAAACATACCTTTTTCGTCGAAAAGATTTCTAACAGTTTGTTATTGAATACAAGTAGGCATATGTCATATAACATGCTTGCGCAAATGTGTTTCCAATGGCAGGCTGACAACCTACGCCAGCAAACACTACAACAGATGCACCGCATACTGACAACAAGGCAGTCAGCTCGTGCCCTTCTTGCTATAAACGATTATTTTTCCAGGCTACGTGCTCTGAGTTCCTTGTGGCTTGCGCGCCCAAAAGAATAACCACTTTTAACTCATTCAGCAGGATTTAGCTTTAAGATGTTGACCATCCAGGGTTACAAGCTTAGCTTCAACTCGGGAATCGGGACTCCGTTTCTTCGCCTATTCATGTCGGATGCATATGTATTATTAGTGTGAATAGCTCCAATCATTGTTTTCCTCCCGTTGTAAGTTAACTGCCGGAATAATCAATTGGGTTGTAGTTGTAAGCTTGTTATGTAGAAATAGTTAAAATGGTTGAACATATATTCAATGTAGGAGTACTTGAAAGGAGGAAGACGGTGTTTATTGTTCACACCTTGCGATTTGATATAAAGTTTTATGTGATGATACTGTTTGTGTGCAACAGCTCTCATGTTATATTATATGAAAAGGATTTTCGCTCAATTTTGGCTCTATTTGTATTGCAATTCACACTTCACATTCCTGAAGATATGGAGAGTGCCTTATGAGTACAAAATCATTTTTCGCATTCCTTGATTGGTTCTGTTATTTGCTCTGATCATTTTCGTATCAAATGTGATGCTTCATGGAAGTCAAATCTCAGAGCTACTGTGGGATGGCTACTCCAAGATAATAAGTTGATCTAGTTTTCATAAAGGGTGCAAGACCTTCTGGGCCAAATCTGCTTTTCAGGCAATTTGCTTGCTTTGATGCTTATCTCTCTTGGTTTTCGGCACATTGATGCTACCTTTGACTGGTTCTTCAGCTTAATGGCTTCGGGATGGGTAATCAAGATGCGACACCTATTCTACGTCTTATTTCTTCACCAACCTCATCTTGCAATTGTTTTTCTCTTAGTCACCGACCAAGGAATCTTTTTCGTTCTCAAAAAAAGTCTTACTTCCGTGTAATTCACTTTTTGTTATCATAAATTTTAAATTTTGCTTCCCATTACTCCCTTTGTGTTCATTTGGTCGCCTTTGATTTTTGGCACAAGGACCAAAGAAAGAAGTGGGGATCAATTATTAGATAACGAGTGGACTAAATTGAGTGTGGAGTATCCAATTGTCCATCAAATGCATTCCTCAAATAGAAAGTCAAACATTTAACTAAGACACTCCAAAATGGAATAGGCAGATAAATGACCGGAACGGATGAAACTTGCTTCATATGTTGTGAAATGAGTACTCAATATGTCACTTGTTAAGAAAGGTAAAGAAAATATGGAATTGAATTTAGCTAATTTGAAAATTACTCTCTATCCAGTTTCTATCTGATGCTCTCCCTTTTACATGTATTTCAAAATTTATTCTCTCTTTCTGAATGAGTTTTTTTATATATTTGCCCACAAAATAATTAACTAGAGTCATCTCCATCACTCTTACGTCTTAACATTGTCAGAACTCTAACTCAAGAGGTAGAGAGTCGAAACTGTCACCTGTCCATCAATATTCAATCATCCCAAAAACAGAAAAAGAGAATAATGGGTTGATAGGCAATAGCTAATGTTTATTCGTTTTGAGTTTCATTCATAGCTAGTGCTCCCATGACAAGGAAAGAACGAACATTAAACTCATACAATTGAGAGCCAAAGCAGAATTCAATTTGAAACGACCAAATTACAAGAAATCCGACAGGAAATTCTTATTATGATGTTTACAACCAAAAGGCAGTTTTCGAAATGCAGGGATGATCATGCAAAAAAATGGTCTAAAAGTAGTTGGTTGTGTAGAAATTCTTGAGGAATGGGGAGACATTTGGATCTTTGATGCCCGAATCTTGAAAAAGGTCTTTGCGTCCAACAACATACTGGCCAATAATGTGGTGACGCTGCTTCGAATGTTCCACGACATTTGCTAGCTCCTCTGTTCCTTTGAAGACCAACATGTCAATCACCTGCAACCACATTGCAAGGGAAACAGGACGAGCTAAAGTCACTTCTATATAAACCTGACAAATTGGTTATTCAGATTTACTACAAGATGTTCTTTTAGGGTTGAGTTTGGAATTTTAGATTAAGCCTATTTGGTTCAGGGCAGGTTGCCAGGTCTACTCCTACACCATGCAACAACATATATTAGCAATACCGATACTATCAGATGAGATAAAAGAAAAATTAAGGCTGAACGTCAGCTGAACTGAAATGTGTACAGAAACTGAAAAGATTTTCATCATATTCCTCTTAGTACAGAAATCCCAGCTTACCTTTAAACGTTTTTTTATAAGTAAGAGGATATAGAGTAGAGGACACAAAAAGGTAACGCCCACATACAAAAAGTCAAAACTACACCAAAGGGGTGATGCTCATGTACAAAAAGTTAAAAATACACCAAGGGGGGTGATACCAGAGAGCGAGAAGAGTAAGCTTTTAACCCATCAAAATTCACGAGGAATCTAATCTATAACGAGAACAAAAGTCACGGCTAGAATGGGGGGTTATTAACCTTTAAACTGAAAGTATCCTGATGGGGGTTGTGAGTGTTCTCACAAACATTGAGAACAGGTGAGAAAAGGGTTCTTGCCTACTACCGTAGCCTGACCCCTTGTTAACAGTACCTTACGCCTACTTTCTTCAATGTCCTTTCACCTCTTAATTGCAGTAGCTCTACTTTAAATTTCCCAATAAAATTCAAGTACCTACATAACACTCCATCTCTCTTAAGAGCTGCCATCTCGTTATTCATACCACCAATCATAATGCTCGTTGTGGAATGTGCCATAGACTTCCTAATTACTCGACTCGTAAATATGTTTCCAGGACTAGCCATCAAGTACCAATTCACATACAACTAACATGAAAACCGCAGCTCATTTTGAGTCATGCTAGCTCTCATTTGTACTCTTTGATGTCCAAATTATTCTCAAGCATCCTACTCTCAGCTCCTTAATGAGTTTAAACGATGACAATGAAATAACATCATACCTAAGCTTGAGTCATGCTAGATTAGAAAAGTGTGCCAAAGCATCTTTGTTAGCATCTGTAGGTTCTAGTGCATCCCAGACCTTAGTAAGTTGAGTCACCTCTCTGATTTACCACACAAGCTAGAAGATAAAGGACTCAAGGTCTCAAGGAGTCAACCTTATCTTGACCCGAGTGGTAGCACACTTACAGACACTTCTGATGTTCACTATTGTCGCAACAGAAAACATAAAACATGAACATCATTCAATGAGCGGAGGCCAGGAGAGCGTGACTGCGTGACACATCAGCAGTGCACAACTCTTCATAGTTGTCTTATACTTTTTAAGTTTTAGGTTATGCTAAATCTTGAAGTGATCATCACAATATAAGTCATTCCACCACCCGCAGAAGACGGAAATCACCAAATCCCCAGACTATTAGCTGTTGCTCGGACTCTTCAATATTAGCTTGTGTACCCGTGTCGGACACTCAACACTCGGACATTGGTAGGACCCTTGGGCACTTCATTTTTGAAAAAAAAACACGATTTTTATTCATAAAATAGTCGAATACGACACTTGGTCACGCACCCGTGTCGGATACTTCTAACAGACAGCAACAGGCTGTAGATAAACTTTGATAGTGTTACTCAAGTCACGCAGAACAAGCCCAACGTGCAGACCAAGATGCGCATGTGCATATACTTTGAATTTAAACATAACCCATTACCAATGAGGGAAATGGTGAAAATTTAGTGTCACATAGGAAGCCTTAGAAACATGTGCAACCTAAACTGCAAGCTAATATAGGCAAACTAGCCGCAATAAACTGAAATATAAATGCAGTGAATGAAGGAAAGAGTGGATGAGATGAGTCTGACTAACTTTGTCTGAGTCATAGATAGCTTGTGCATTTGAATAGGTTTGTAAGCGTAAAGTGGGTGGTTTTAGACAACCTTAGGACTATCCTCTTTACGACTTCATTCAAAATATGAAATGTGGTAAATCAAAACTGCATTTGTGTCTAACATAAACAAGACACATTGAAATAAGAAACTCATTTGTCCACTCAATACCCTAAAACCTATTAAGCGGTAGAAATATACTCTGCATTGAGTCAAACCATAATTTCTCGGAGCCACATACATATTAATCTCACATATAACAAGCAAGCGTAAGTGATGAAGCAACATATATAATCCCAATGTCCTTCATTTTTTTGCACTTAGAGACTGACAAAACAACTAACACCAACTTGCAATTTGCAAAGGGTAACATATAAATCGAACAGCAATTATAATTATGACAATCCCTTCTCGGGTCTCACTGTCCATCAAACAGCAAATTCGCCCTCATGTGAAGCAATAGAAAGGAAACAACAAAGCACACATGAGAGCAGTGATTTCTTTAATGTATTCCATGTACCTTTGGTCTCATACTTTCAAACAACTTGTCACTTGTAAATACATCACCCCTTCCTCCTCAAATCACAACTTTACTCATTCACTAACTATTCGCAACATAAAATTAGCACCAACAAGAAAGAATAGAATAGGGTTCCTCGATAGCTTCGTATAGCAAATGTAACTTGGTCCCAAAAAGGTAGGAACATTGAACTATGCTGTAACAGAGCTAAAAATGATTCAAGAATGAATGAGAGCGGTACCTAAAATCCTTGTACGCAACAAAATTTAAATTTTTTAACACAACATAAAAGGAAGATGAAGAATGCGATGGAGTAAATGGGGCTAAGAAAGGACACCCGATTGGATCAAAGTGAGCTCTCCAGGTTAAACAACTCAGCCTAAGACGGTCCCAAGTTTCGAGAAAATGCAATCTTTGTAAGACCTAACCATTTAACTATAGATTTCAACAAACAATATACCCAATTACCCATCAACCGGCTTGTAACAAACAATCAATTGACAATCATTTGTTTACCCTCTGATTAAAATGGAATAAGAAAAAGGTAAACAAATAACTGGGACGAAGAGAGTACCAAATTTGATCGGTAATCCCTAATATAATAAGAGTGGTGGTGTGAGACCGTCTCGTAAAAGAATTAGCAAGAAAGGAGAAAGGAAGGATACCTTAGGGTCTTGGACATGGGCATTTTTACGGATCTGAGAGGCGATGTTAGAACGGAGCTGAGAAATGGTGGCGATGTCATAAAGATTGTAGATTTCCATGATTTGAGGAAGTGATCTGCAGGCCGTCTTGAAGAATTCGAAGACATTCTTCCTTGCTTCAGCCACGCTCGCCGAGTTTGACGGAACCTTCACCCTGAATGCCGCAACGTTCATTTTTCCGACCTCCTTACTCTCTTTTTTCTGGGTTGTCACGAAAGCTTTCAGATTTTAAATGCCGGAATTTTGCGTTTTCACTTTCAGCCTTCCCTACTCTTATATTTGGGTTATTCTCTCTTCCCTGGGTGCACTAGGTCCTTTGTGAGACCATAATCCGGTGTAAAACATATTCGCAACAAAAAAATATGGTTACAAAACTAAGAGTATGGCTCTGTTCAAAAATACTTGTTTACAATCACTTATCGAAATGAGTTGTGTACCAACTAGTCAATCACGTTTAAAATAAAAAAAATGATCACGCTCAGTTTCGACCTGTTAGATTACATTAATGTACTCCTATAGTAGTGTCGTGCCTAATTTTATGGCGCACGTAAAAGGTCAATGGCACAACGTGCTTAGGCCTTGCAATCATCGACCGCCAATTTTGCATTTCAACTTAGTCGCCGTTGGGCTGGCAAGCCGGACGACCAATTGCTTCATTTAGTTGGGCTGTCAAACTAAGTCAAGGTAATTGGCTCTTGTTTTGACTAGGTTCGGTAGTAATGCCCATTTAAACCTGATATAGACACGAACTTGACAAGAAATGATTTGTTTACCTAGTTTACGTGCCCATGCTTAACCCGACAGTTTAGGACCCAATTACCAACTTTAGTTATAACATCCTCTATTTAGTAAAAGAATAGGTGAAACTGAGAATTTTTCCGCTCAAATCACTTTAACCTATAACTTGGGCCCGAACATCTTTAGTTATTCTCAAATATTAAGCTAACACGTTTGGTTAATTTGTACAAATGTTGTTTATACTAATACCTCAGCAACATGTTTTTCACTGAAGTCCCCCTTACCTATGGAGTTAAGATATGCCCGTGTAGAGTCATTTATACCCTCGATAATAGACAAGCAGATCTGGATGGCAGATAAAGTTCCATAATTTAGCGTATCCAGCCACTGCTTGAACCTGTCTATGTAAGCACCAAAAGATTCATCCTCATTCTGTGGGAACTTAATTGTAAGTAGCATGAGAATGGTCTCAAGGAACTGAAGTTCCATGAGACAAAAGATAAACTAAATTAAAAACAAACAAAAAATTGTTGCCTCCCCGGCAACGGTGCCAAATTTGACAAAGGAAAAGTCGTGTCCCCTTAATCAAAGTAATCCTATAATACTACTAACAAATAGCTAGCGGTAAGTAGGGCATCATATATCCACATAGAGGCGGTAATCATCTATTTGCTAATAACTAAGTCCGTCTTAAGGTAACAATTTCTTGAAGGTTTTGATTGGTTTTTATAACTAATTGCAAAAGTAAATAGGACAAATTCAATAATAAAAAAGACGTCTAGGGATCGGGTTCACTAGACCAGTTATCCGGGGGTGTGATTTACCTAATTAATTGAGCAGTTATGTTGTTTAAGGTCATATGATCGGTCGACTCAAATATGCCCTTTTAGATCTAAACTTAAGATGCGGTCGCTATAATTAAGTCAGTCTATTCAATTGTCGCAACCTATACAAGTCTTAATCCGGTCGGCAATAATCCTAATTTGCAAGACTAATTAATTAGCTCTGATAAGTAATTAATCAATTAGATTCAGGACAACAATTGAACAACAACTAAAAGCAGTTTAACAATCAATTCATTAAGGGTGCGTTTGGTTAGAGAAAGGGAAAGGAAATCAGAAAGGGTAAGAGGGGGAAAGGTAAGGGATTACCCAAAACTTAACAAGTTGTTTGGTTACATCAAAAAACGAAAATAAGGTCCACCCACTCTAGGGGTACTTGGGAAGAAGATTGATGGGTTGTGGTATGTTTTGATGTGCGTGTGGTGGTTTAGGTGGCGTGGCTGTGGTGGTGATGGCGATGACGGCGACGGCGGCGATGGTGGTGTCGTGGTGGTGGTGGTGGTTAGAGGTGGCTATCGGGTCAGTCGGCTCGGGTTTGGGTCGGGTCGAGTCATATC
>JAYMSF010002576.1:0-10116 GCA_036897335.1 Silene vulgaris
AGTAATACCTTCGGTTGGACGGAAATCATAAGATATAAAGGCAACTAATACTACTATTTCCATTATTGCTTAGTTGAATCTTAAACTGACAAATTCCAGGAATTTTTATTCCACTATGAACAAGTTAGAATATTTGCAACTAAGCCTTGAAGCACGCAAATCTTCAATAGAGACTGTCTCACATACTAATGCTAACTATTTATAAGACCATTCGTTTTACCCAATAATTACCTATTAATACATTTAATTCCATTTTCTCTTCACAAATTTTGTATGTGAGACGGATGAGACTAACAGAAGCAAGCGCACACCTGTGTCCGATGAAAAAGAGGAGGAAGGGTGAGGGGTAGGATATTCATACGCTTAGGGGGAGGAATTAGGAAAAGTTCAGTTATCTATTGTCGTTTGACGATGAATCATGCTCTTGAACCAAACTACAGCCTGCTGCTTTAGATCTTTTAGCAAATTTAGCACTCTTTGTACAATAACTGACCTGCAAACACGTAGCGTAGAAGTTACACACAGTAAAAGGCAATAATGGGTACTGAACTGAAGGGTAGTCCTGATCCATAGAAGAATTGATTTTTTTTGGGGGTAGAAAGGGAGCCACAAGGGTGGTTACGGTATTAAAGGATTTCGAACTTATATCAAGCACGTTTAAATCACTTGTCAGAAAAGATAATTGACAACAACACTTTATGAAGAATTAATAAGAAGAAAGGTTAAGGACATTTATCTATGGAAAGACAATGACAAAATGTATATAGAATTCAATGGTAGTAACTTCTCCATGAAAAATACGAAATACAAATGTTGCTTCTTTCTACATCCTAAAACGTAGACCGAAATTTGATGAAAGAATTAGGAACATGTAACATGAGAAAATCAGATCCAAATCTTAATAATTGTATTTTAAAACTCCCAATCCATTTTCATCGGTATTTTTAAATCCATGTTGTGATAAGTATTAGTTTACAGTTGGTTGTTGACCCATGTGTTGTTACAGGTTCTATGGTAAGACAATCTCTTCGTAGGAGAGCATTAAAAGTTATCTATATATTATACAGTACTTGGAAAGTAATTCAAATTTTTAAGTTCATAAGTAAACATTGTTATTTTAAAGTTACCTTTCAAGTATAAAGTAGTTACTTTTATTGGTTTCATATAAGAAGACGGTCTTACGGTAGAATTATTCATGTGTAAATGTGTTTATTGAGCTCGTGTTATGGAGCTCACTAATATTGATCAGTTAATGTTGGAACGATTGAAGAGAGTGATGATTTGTTTGGTTGGTTTTGGACAAATTTATTGATTGGTTGGAGGCTTGAAACATTTGTTTTAGATTGCATGAGACAGTCTAGGGCAGAGATATTTGAGTGACGGTAATGTTTCAGGGTTGAAATTCAATGATTAAATTCGTATCAAATGGTTTTCGTTTTAAATTCAATACTTTTAGTGACAACCCCTAAACATTTTTTTTTTAAATTCACTGCATAAATCAATGGTTTTCGTTTTGGTATTCGGGAATCAACATATCAGTTTGGCAAAACAAATATATATATTCTGTCATTGGGTGGGTATTGAAGTTCCCTTCTGTGAGCTTTTGGTGAATTGTGTATTAAGCTCAATCAGTTTAAAAATATTGCATCTTTGCATTCAGTTTTCGCCTTTGCCTGAGTTATGCTTACCCATTCCTGGCTTTTAATTCTTTTTTGGATTTGAGGTTTGGATTTGTGTAAATCAGTAGCCTATGGGAGCCATCGCTTTGAGTTTACTGGAACTGAATATCTCCAATGCATTACCTAGGGACTAGGGTACATTGCTACTCTCTGTGTTATTGTCTTCACTAATATGGTTGTAGTGTTTAGTTGCACACTCAAGTCGTCCAACTGATTTAGTCTAACTTAGACCATGTCTAACTGATTGAGGGAAGCAATTACCTATGAGATTACCGTTCTTTAAAGGGACTTTTAACATATTTAATTGCTATGTTTAACTATGAATATTGAATATTGATATGTGGGGTATCAACTTGAAGTATCATAAAGGGCTATGGGAAGAACACTATTATTCGGAGGGAGTATTACAAAGGGATATGGTCTTCTAATATGTAGTAAATAAATAAAGTCAAGATAGAAGTGGCCATAATGGTCTAGGTTGCTTATAATTTTCTATTTACATCTTAATATCCCGGAATAAAAAGGGGCAAAGATGGATTATTCATCCATATCCTTGGTTATCGTGTCTAACACGAATATGACACGTCTGATAAACAAAATTAGTTTTGTTGGTGTTAGTTTGGTGTTGTGCTCTACAATGCGATGCATTATTGCCTTTGTACTATAGGTTATCCTTCGACGTCTTCAAAGTTTAAGACTGCTTAGTTTGCCCTCGAATTTTTCTTTGTTTAATTTAAGTCAAGATTACTGTTTTGAAGGGCTTAGGTATGTGCTTTTTTTTAAATTCAAGTTGCCTGCCTCTGAATTCTATTAAATGGCCAGCTTATAGTAATCATTCCAGTATGTCAAATGATTTAGAATATAATGTGTGATTTGTTTGTAGTTTGTTGCCTTTTAAATCCTCACCAAATCCTGATTTATTTGTAGTATCATTTAATTGTCAGGGATTCAGGATTTGGTGTAGAATTGTTGCTGTAATACTCATAGTTAGCAAGAATTTGTGTAGACTGACTTAGGAGGAAAAAGATGAAGATGGGAAGGAGTCAAGGAGATAAAAGAGCAATTAACGGAATTTTTATGGAGAAAAATGGTCATAAGGCCACTTCTAGGATCAGCAGAAAACTACAGGGGTACAACTGGGATTTATGAAAACGCAGGGGTATATTTTAGAATTTAGAAAGCACAAAACTAGAGGGGTATTGATGAGAAAACTCCTTTCTTATATTAATGTTGCTGTTTTATGGTCTATGCTGTTAATGAACAACTTATTTTATGCATTGAAAGTTTATAAATTTAAAAGTTTTTGATGCAGGGAGCCAGGGATTGTGATTTCTGCGGATAAAATGCGAAAGGAGGAGATCAAATGAGTAAAGGCGATCCATGACCTTATTTTTTCATCTTCATCTTCCAGTTCGTTTCCAAATCCTTTTTTTTTTTATTCCTTTCTTCTTTTTTCCATGGTTTTTGCTGTAATTTTGGTGCTTTAAGAAAACTGGTTGTTAACCTAATTATCTATTGCACATGGTGTATATGACTATGACTATATAAATTCTTTCTTGTCCTTGAGTTAAGTAAATTCTATTGAATTTGTAGGTTTAGGGAACAATAAGTTCTCCGCAAGAAGTTTACTAAGTTAAGAAGGATCTACATGAGATACATAGGTTTCAGTTGAGAAGAGAGGGGGCAGTGAGTGAAAGACATACCTACATTTTTTGGGTTCTATACCTCCACTAATAAAAAAAATTCTACCAGAGGAGTGTGTATGTTGGACCTGAGAGACGTTGGATTGCCTCGCCCTAGGCCTTGGTTCTAGCTCGATGCCTCGATGCACTGATTATATCGTGTTATGAACTTTGGATTGGGATTTGAATACTTGGAAGTAGGAGTAAACCGCGTTAAGAAACCCATCATAAAACATAATGCAAAATGAACAACAGCATTATTCCTTAATCCTTATGTGCACTCACTTCTTAGAAAACTCCTCCAATCCAATTTCTTTTTGAAACAGTGTCAGGTTTTTTTTCAGAGCTGATGTTAAATTCAATATGAGTTAGGGTGATTAACATGGTAGCTCTAAGCTTTAGCTTTTATAAGCTCGAACATAGAATGTGGGTTTAATGTAATAGAAGTTATTCTTTAGAACACAGTTTACGTGCTAAACTGCTAATGGTTATTTCCTAAGTCAAATGAAGAGTTGTGATGGGTAGTTCAATCAAGCTTGAGAGTTTCATGAGGTATTTGGTTTTGGAGGGTTTATCCTAATGCTAAACAATTCTAGAAGATTAGAAGCGAAGCCAAGGGCGGGTGGAATGACATAAATTACATGTGTGGAAATCCTATAATTTCAATTTTCAACAAATGTTGTTCTCTCTATGAATTGACTTAACCATGAGTTTGATTCGTCGCTGTTGCTATTTTCACACCTTGCTCTTCACTATCTCGCCTTCAATCTTCACATTTTCTTTATACAACCCTCACCACTCTCCAGTTACTTACTTTCCCCTAAACCCTAACTTTAGTTCTATATTTCTCCATTCTAATTCTCGTTGTTTGTTAAACGTGTCTTTTGTTGTTCGTGTTTTTGCAGGGGTGATCCGAGTCATTTGGATTTTACAGCGTCGGTGTGTCTTTGTCACCTCTATATTCACATCTCTTGATTTTGTTTTGTGAGTTGTGACTTGTGAGTATCCATCATCCATTTCCTTAATTTGATTTTGGGTTTTGATTCCATTGTAGAATTGCTTCATATTTTATTTTGATTTGGGGGAGGGCATGAAGAGAGGGACAGAGAGAAAAAATTCATGATTTTATGGAGGGAATAACACGTTACAAAGTGCTGCACCAAAACTCAAAAAACGCATACGTGTAGAAACCCTAAACACATGCGCAACCACCGTTTAATTTATATTGGCTGGCCACACAAACAAGCACTAACCTCTATGAACCTATAAGTAGGCTGGCCGCACTTTATATTGGCTGGCCACACAAACAAACACCAATATCGATGATGAGGGGTTAGGATGGTGTCTCGGGATTTCAACTTGGTGATTTAAGCCTGTTAAGTTCAGAAGAAATTTTCATACCTCTATTATCAAAATAGTTAGAAATGTCGAAGATAGGTTTTATTGAACTGTTGTATTCTTCGGTTGTCTTTTCTCAGTTGTAGGCGTTGTAGGCATAACAGATTCAAATCAAAACCCATGTGAATAAAATGACTTGAGTAATTTGCGCAGAGAAATGATGAAAGTGGTGTCAACAAGCTACATTACGTTTCCAGCGAGTATGGAGTATGCTACTTTGGCAGAGAACGAGGGCCCATGTTTGTTCACTAGCAGGCAACTTCTTGTAATTAAAATATTTTACCTTCTTGCGACATGTTAAACAATAAATGTGCATTTGTTTAAGAACAAAGGAATGAGGCCCTCAGGTGTTCGTGCCATGTTGGTCTTATTGCATTTACAGTTTTGAATATGTCATTCTTGGCTACTTATGGAGAGAATAAGGTAGTACTTTTTTGGCCCTATGAACAAAGTATACTTACATCTGCATCTCCATAAACTGTTTCACGAGTAAATGTAACCTTCTAGGAAAGAGGAAATAATAGTTGCTAAAATTCGATTAACGTACTTCCATCATCAACCTATTAGTCAACCTTAATAGATGCATCTCTTGGCTAAAAAGGTGAGGTTATGATTCTCGTAGAGGGAAATAGAGGGAGGAGAGAAAGGGAGGGAGAAGGAGAAAGTAGAATGGGTAATGAAGTGGGATGGAGAGGATAAGAGGAAGGTAGCAGCAACCGAAGGAAATTTGAGAAAGGAAGAGGACAAGAGATGAAGGGTAGAAGGAAAAAAGAGCGGAGAATGAAAAAGGAGGCGGGGACAACACTAAAGAGGAATAAGAGGTGGAGAAGGAAATAGATGGTGATGAGGAGGAGAGGGCAAGAAAAGTTGGAGAGCGAGCAAGGGGGGAGGGGGAACATAAAATGGAGGTTGTGGAAGAGGAGATTGATGGAAGCGGCTCAACACGTACGTACAATCGGACCAAAAAAATACGCTAAAATGCACATAAAACGTAAACGATTAAAATTATCTTGGGAGACCGTGCGTAAAGCGCACGGTGCTACCAACTAGTATTCTTAAAAATAAAGGTATGTCATCTACAATCAACCGAAGGAAATTTTCACACTAGTCTAACGATTTTCTTGAAGGCATTGTCTCGAATTATTATTGTTTATATTTATCGATGATGAAACGTTCGGTAAGTTGTTGAATTATTGTTAATATTTATAGATGATGATAGGCTTATTGATGGTGAAGGATGTTGGGTGATATTTGATGATGAGTTAAAAACTAGTTATATGATGAACTAATATAAGAATGACATTTTGTATAATACTTGTACGATTTTAGCAAATTTGAATTTTGTTAATATATCTTGTATAATGTATATTTGTTCATTTGTTGTACGTTAAAGGAAAACCAAGAACACAAATAAAAATACATCATGTTGAGCGAGGGTCCTGGAATAAACGGTAAGGAAAGCCTTATAAATTTCACGGTAACAACTATTTTGAGGCTCAAAAACTCGAGATGAAATTGAAAATAATAGGCAAGTTACTAGAACATCCCCCAAGATAAAATAGTTATTTTGACATAGTAACTTTTAGATGTCACTCTTTTGGTTCACTTTAACGAATGCACATCAATATCATACATATAAAGATGCTACTCGTATAAAAGAGCATTTCACACTTGCGCACATCATATAAATAATAGGTCGTATGTAGAAGATTAAAGGCAATCTAACAGCGAAAGTAAAGGAAAATGACTGTCTTCTTATAATAATCCTTCTAAACTTCAGCAGCAGGGGTCATTGACGTCGGTTTGTGTCTCGTCAAGGACGTTCTGATACAGGTAAGAGGCTAACCCCGTGAGTACCATCCACATGTTAATGATCTTGTTGGCATTCATCTTGTCATGGAACACTATAAGAGAAGCTAGTGGGAGCAGTGCCAAAGCGGCTGTACTAATTGCATTGGAAAACAACGATGACACGAGAAAAATCAATCCAACCACTCCAACTGACGCCACCTGCCAGCAAACTCCTGTCCAGATGAGAGTCATCACGTAGGAGACTATCCCGTACTGATATCGCTGCATTTCTCCTGTCAACGTCCTCCATTGCCCACTAACGAATAATCCGACAACAGAAGCCATACTAGCTACTATGGATATGTAAATCTGCATCTCTATTAGTACACGGAATGTTTCTTTCTTCAATCCTCTGTCAAAAGTAAGCTGCATAAGCGAAAGCAATAGCGAGTATATCGCTGATGCACCAACAGTACACAAAAATCCCACTGCAAAATCTGACTTGCTTACGCCTGGCGGTGTATCCCGATCCTCAATAACCCCAGGAAGGGCAGTCGATAATGCAAGTATAATGACGGCATTCAGAATCAAAAATTTAAACCTCTGCGAATTTATGAAGAAACCAAAGACAGCATTGAAGGCTAATTGGGAAGCGCAGATTAGGGAATAGGTAGAGGCAGATAGATATAGCAACCCCTTGGAATACAAATAGTTGTCTAAAGCAACAAGTAGTCCCAAAGCAATATAGATCAAGCAGAAGTACCTTCGAGACTGGGCGTCTGAAGGGGTCGGATCATTGGGGGCAGGTGGAAGGAAGCGAAGAGGAAAAAGTAGGACTGGAAAACCGGCAGTCTGTATCAGGGTGGCTAGAAAAGTGCTTGCTCCACCTTGATCATAGTAATATCTTCCTAAAAGAACCATAGCTGTCTGTCCAGCTACTAAGAAGACAATGTTAACTCCCACCAAGATCCACCACTGCCACGGTGCCACCTACATACCTTCTTAAGTATTGGTATCTCTGAATATGTTGCAAGCACTGCTTCTCCTATCTCTGCATTTTCACACAAATCATTTTATACTTGAGTACTTCACAACTAAATCGTGCCTGAAACGAGAAGAACTGTCTCATCACTTTAAAAAACTCTTGTGAATATTTATCAATACAAATGTACGTCTTTGTTGTTTGATTGCCTATAGAAAATTATGGAATTAAAAACACTTATAAATGCAAAATTGCGGATGTTTGGTTGCAATTATGAAGGGAAAATGGTCAATATAAATAAATTATTATACTTCCTAATACTCCATGTAAAAGAGAGGAATTAGAGAAATACTTCATGGGAAACCTAATGCTTTGTCCAATTCGTAGTAATATACTAATATATTACCCTTTCCGTTTCAGTCATTTGGTTGCTTTAGTTTTGGCTCAATAACCAAGGAAACAGGCGGGAGCTAATTGTTAAATCACAACTTCACAAATGGATTAAATTTAGTGTGAAGTGTTATCCATTAAAGACATTATATTTCTAAAATAGAAAGTCAAACAATTGATTGAATTACTCAAAATAAAATAGAAAAATGACCAGAGAGGGAGTAGGGAGATAAAAATAAAAATTCAGTGTGTACATCAGCCCTACCATAAACGAGTAATGCATAGAAAGATTGTTTCGTGACATAAAACGAACACTAGCGTAACCGTTGCAATTTAATATGGCCTACACAAAATGCATCGAAAGTATTTAAAAAGGAACAAAACAATACACAAAAAAATGCATAATCATTCAAATTTCTAATCCCCTACTCTTAAAACTAAACGATCCTCAAAAGTAATTTTGAATAGGCTTGGAGGAGGAAAATTAGATCCCGCCAAATATCCACCTCCATTTCCATCCCTCTTTATTTGTTAACCAAACAAACGATTTTAAATTCGCTACCTTTCCTTCCTTTTTTCCCCCTCCAATTTCCTCAATCCAAACACACTCTTATTTCTACCACCAACAAACCTCAACTTTTCTACCAACGAGTCGTGACTCATCACAGTTTAAACGGAAGAGTGTTTGTTGGTGGTAGTAGACTAAACCAAAAACACTCTTCCGTCTTGATCACCACTCTCCCTATCTTCTCTACTCTCTTTCTCACACTACTAACCGAGTATTTCTTAGGGAAAGAAAAAAAAACATAAAGAGCCACAGAAGAGAAGAAAAAATTGTGATTTAAGATTTTGCATAACCTTGGTTTAGTTTTCTTAAACAAAAGATTAGTTATAATACATCGTAAAAATCTAACTAAACTATTCATTAAATTGATGCATTTCAAATATTTCACAAACTAATTCTCCGTAGAGGGAAAAATTAAAGCAAATAAACAGTACTTGAATATTTTGAAGGAAGTAGTCTTGCGTAGCCGTTTTTATTACTATAAGACATGTTCAAGTGACTTGAGGTTGGATTTAATGAGATGAATTAGAATTTAGAAGGTGCACAGCAACACTACTCCCCTCGACCTATGGATTTATATAGACTGAGAGAATAAAAACAATGAGAATATAAAACTGAGATTTATGAGAGGGTATGTACATTTTTCATAAACAATTTACAATAAGTCTCCCTTGTGACGAACATATCCGTCACAAGCTTACAACGAGTCAAGTACTATCCATGTGAGTATATAAACCAAAACATATTGCAATTCCATAGGCACTCTACTTTTGTCTTATCTACTTCGTATGGATAATACTTGACCCGTTGCAAGCTTGCGACAGATATGCCCGTCACACATGAGAATTTGTGTTTCACAAAAGAAAGAATTTGACGGAGAGAGGTTTCCTAAAGGAGGAGTTACGACAAAGTTGTTTTTTTAATTAAGGCATTTGTGTAACACAATCTCTTTGTGTAAATAGAAATAAAATACGGGGTTTTGATAATTGCTACTATAACATTTGGTTCGTTAAAAATCAGTACCAAATAACACCGAAACACAATTATGATGAATCTCAACTATTCATCTCAAATCCTTAAACCTAATAAAAAATTTGTATTCCAATTTACCCTTCCCTCTCCTTAATTATAAGACACAAATACTATTATACAACCAGTTGTATACTGAGCATGGTATAACCATATACATTCATCCGAGCTTATGTGTGATTTTTCTGAGTTTTGTAAGAATTTATTTTCTATGTTTAAGTGGGTGAGTTCAAAAACATTACAGCATATCTCAGATTCTTTGAAACAAAACTCGAAAACTCTAGTACACAGCTCGAATTCTACACCATATAACTTTATACAACTGGTTGTATAATCTACTTACACTCATCCTATTACACTCTTCTACTCAATTAATTCTTCTTCAATCTCTACTCTGTTTTTCCTATTTCTTATTGCATCAATCGAATCGAATTAATTCATTCATTCTCGCTTTTTGAATTTATACTGTTGGGTAATATTACCCTTAAATTCATTGAATCTCTCTCAATAGTCCATTAATAACTCTTCAGTCTTTTTTTTTTTTTTTTTTTTTAATTTTCAAATTGGTTTTTAATTTTGGTTTTTTTTTTTTTTTTAAAA
>JAYMSF010002577.1:0-10114 GCA_036897335.1 Silene vulgaris
TCAAGTCCTTCAAATTCGACTTCTTCTTCATCTGGAATTCGGCGATGGCAAGATAGAACAACTGACCACTTCTTATCTATAGGATCGGTAACATAAAAGACTTGTTTTGCTTGTGACGCTAACACTAGTAGAAAAAGTCCTATTGACATCGGTTATTTTGCCTCATTTACATCGGTTTTAGGCGATGTTTCTGGGGGCGATGTATATAGTATTTTAACCTTAACATCGGTTTTAGAACCGATGTTAATAGCATATAATTACATCGGTTTTGGTCCAAAACCGATGTAAATAAGGTGATGGTTACATCGGTTTTGGATCAAAACCGATGTAACGCTCACCTATTTACATCGGTTTTGGCAAAACCGATGTAACTATCACCTCATTTACATCGGTTCTTATCTAAAACCGATGTAACTAAAACCTTATTTACCCCTAATTAAATGCTCCATAAAACAACAGCACCTCCTCTGTAAAAAGACCTACAAAATCAATTGCTAACAATACAAACAATTAACTCAGCAACCCAGGACTTCCAACAATAATTCAAACACAACCATCTATTATACCAAAATATCATTCGTATTACAATTTCATCCACCATTCATAAAAGTAATTCAAAACACTACTAGCTCTTACAACACTTTAAATTGCAATCTCTAGGAATCTAAACCAATTACATTATTCCATACATTTGATGTTCTTTACACAATAAAGCGACCAAGTTGATGTGCAAGAGCTACTGGATTTGAATGTTCAATCCCCTGCAGGAAAGAATTATAACGGCAACATTAGTGACCAGATTTTTATTCGCGGAATTAAGGCTAACCCATGAACATTCATTCCTAGGCAGGTGATAAAATTGGCCACAATAACGAGCATATGGCGGCAAAACATAATCCCATAAACTTTTGGAATATGATTCTGAAAACTCTTATCAAAAACTGCCTAATGTTCCAAATATAGTACGAATAGTGTATACGACTTCAAAGTGTGGATATAAGAAAATATGCAGGAAAAACGGTGAAAACAGTAAAAAAAAAAATGCACTCAGGAAGAGCTGAAGAGGACACTATCATGTATTCATGACGACCAAGCAAGTCATATTTAAGTTCCTTAATATTTGATGCAAAATTAAGTTATAATTTGGTGGGGATAGTAACAAAAATTGTTATAATTCGGGGGAAAGGTGGAAGTGTTGTGGCAAATCTTGTAATGAACAAGTATGAACAAGAATAATGACTAAGTCAGCCTCTTACTTTCATTCCCAATGGGACACAACTCACTGTAATTAGCATCATAATTCATTCTAAATAAAAATAGCATTGCATTCTGAGGTATGAAGTGGAGAGAACATTTGTCATTACTGGGTTTTAGTATACGTCTATACGATAACCTTTTCATTCTTATGAGCTTACCAAACAAAAAAGTAAGTGCTACCTAGCACCAACAAAAAAACCCTGCACTTGTGAAAGAATAATCTAGAATTCTACAGTAACAACATTTATAGAACAAAGTCGCCAAAAGAAATCACAAAAACATAATTTGCAGCTTCAAAAAGACCAGGGCTCATAAATACCAACACAACATGCATTTTGAGATTTCAAAAATAAATGTTGTTTTCAAATGGAACAATAATCAATAAGTTCAAGCAATAAGAGTGGGTATGAACCTGAACAGGAGTAAATGCCAAATTCGAAGTTAACCCGGAGGTAGTGCCACTACTTCCATACAGTTTCTCCATCGATCTATCAACAACAATAAGGAGATATCAACAAATAGCAAAGAAGCATAAGTATCAGAATTCAGGCAAATTGAACAACTTCTCTATGTATGCCACAAATAAAATAAGGTAACAGATAGCTTATTTCTTGGCAGCTTTTACAATAAGCTTGCTGGGACCAGCTGACATACGCAATTTACCACTTCCGGCTTGACAAGGCATGCCATATCCTTCTCCCAACCCATCACCTGTATGAGAAATAAAATAAAAATTAACACAACTTTCAAGGCTTCAATCCAAAAGAAAAAAAATCAGAAAACAATGGGCTTACATTAGCAGTACGTAGATAATTAAGATGCAAAAAAAGATAAAATCCACCCTTTGATAAAGGGTTAGCTCATAAAAGATAAAAATCCCCTACTACAGGTTCATATTGCAACAAGATAGTGAACAAAAATACTGAGATTCATCCCATCAATGTTAAAAAATCACCTGTAGCCTGGTGTCTAGGAAGCCTTCTCATTCCTGAAGACTCTCTTTCTTCACACATTTGTTGCAAGCGATGCACATGTGTTGCTTAGATAAAATGCTTTCAAAGACATAAAGCACCCATGGTGCACTTGCTGCACAAAAATATCTCGTTCAAGATTCATAAATTTAAGTAAAACAATGACATAGAGCTCTTGGTCAAGAATACAAGTCTTTCAAATATGATAAGAAAATTAGACTAGCAGCTCACATTTCCGCAACTACTACACTGTATCCAGCCAGTTTCATTTCGGTGATTCATGTCACAGAAAGTTCCATCGTTAAAAGCAGCCCTGCAATGATGAATAGTTTGTTAAAACATGAACAAATCTATTCACAAACCTAGGCAACAGTTAACGCACAGCGAATTGATGTGAAAATCTAGGCAATTCAACAACATTAGGAAGCCAAAACAGAGTTTATCATTCATTTAGACACTCTTAAATATTGAGCAAGCCAGCAATCCCAAGATTTACGCTGTCCAGAAGGATCACCAAGCTCAGCCGCCCTCCGGTAAAGCCTAATTCCTCCTCCCTCCAAGGCGTTGGATTTCATTGGATGTGCCCATCGCTTCATCATAGTAGTTGAATTTGGGAAGTGTAATAAGGGACTTGGCCGAACAGAGAAAATAAATACCACGAGACTATTATTGAAAACTAGCAATGTTAGTTCAATTAGTATAAGGTACATCCACCATGAATGGTAAAACTTCAGAAAGATTGAGATTTTTGCATATTCAATTCGGGAATTCCTATCTAGTATAGCATGTATCTTAGATACACAGGTTTTCTCACTTCTATGTTGTCTATTGTAAGGCATTCAGTAAGCTTAAAGCATCTTCAGATGGCTTTGGAAACATGGTAATGACGAAGGCTTCATGACAAACTAACAATAAAAACAAATGGATAGATCTTTGGTTCCATTTCTTAGTAATTATGGCTTAAAATACGAAGAGCTAAGGGAATCAATTTCAATATAAACACATCGAATTCACTTTAGGATACAACCACCCAAACAATCCAAATCATAATAATAATAAAATAAATTCAATAAAACCAATATCAAAGGTGAAGTAATCAAATAATCCATAACATATATACGGAGTATTCATCTTCAAAATCTGAATATTCCTCCAAGATTTCTCCATAGTGCGTATAAAATATGAACATAACCATTAACAAATCACAATATAGACACAATAACACAACAATTATACAAAAAAATCGAATTAAACATAAAAATCTAAAAATTAGGGTTTATACCTCAATCAGAAGAGAAATCCTGGTGGTTACGGGCCAGTATATAATAGGCGGTGCGGCATGAGAGAGACGAGAAATCCTGGTGGTGAGGCTGTGGTGGTAGAGGGCAAGGGTGATGGCGAGAGCGATGTCGAATGAAAGGGCGAAATGTATGAGAAAGTGAAGTGTCGTGGGGAAAGAAGACTAGAAGAGACTGGGGTAGTTTTTTGGTCTATTAATTGAGAATACTTTTACATCGGTCATTTAAAACCGATGTTAATAATACCAGCTTTACATCGTTTATGTCAAAAACCGATGGTACAAATATTTTTGTACATCGTTTTTTAAAATAACCGATGTAAGGGAGAAACACTGTACACGTTTTACATCGGTTTTGTAAGAACCGATGTTATTTATGAATATTTACATCGTTTCAATTAAAACCGATGTCTTTGTGGCGATGTCAATAGGACTTTTTCTACTAGTGTTGGTCGATCGACTGACTTGCTCAGAAATATTCGATCGACCATTATTCTGGTCGATCGACTGCTACTGTTCACTTACCGAGATTTCTAATTTCTTATTATCTCGGCCCATATGTTTTCGTGTTGAAGAATTCACTCTTATTATTTAAGAGGAACTTAGCAACTATTTTAGGGCACCAAACTCTTACTAGAAAACTCTCATACTTTGTTTTGCTTTTAATTTTACGGATCTAAGTTGTAAACTTTCTTCAGTTACTCGGTAATCAATCTTTCTTCGTTCTTCAATTATTGTTCTTATTTTCTTTTGCCCTCTTATTATTGTTATTTAGAATAGATTATTATTTTCATATATTCATTATGTTTGCTTTAATCAATTTAATCGTTATTGCTATTTCTATTTCAATTATGCGTAGCTAAATCATCTTTTGCTGGGAATTAGGGGAGCCACGATTATATGATTGTCACATGTTAGGGTTATAGATCTAGTATTTTACTCCGTCTAATTTGTTAATCGTAGTAGTTAATTGCGGTACGACTAGTTGAATGCATGCGATTAGTTGACCAATTTGTTGACCCTTGACCTAGATCGAAAGATGGGAAAAGGTAGAGACTTGCTACGAACAATAGAATAACCTAATTAAAGCGATAACTGTATTAGACTTCTAGGGCGAATAGCGGACCGAAAGGACCTATTCTTTACCCATTAGACCGTATTGTGCTAGTTATAAGACCTTGCCTGTAGCTATCGTAGATCGTGGAAAAACCGACCTTCCTAACTGTTTTCTCCATATATTTTTATACCGTCTTTTATTATTTCGTCTTCTATTTTCTGTTATATTAGTTTTTAGAATTCAAATCAAACAACCCCCAATTTGTTACCTGACAGACTTAGACTAGCGAATAGAATTACTTGTCTCCCTGTGGATTCGATCTCGACTTCCTTACTACATTAGTTAGGCCAGTTGGTTTATCTTTGATAGGCGCGCGATTTAGCCTGTCAATAGTTAAATAATGTTTTGAATTGTTTGGGGGTAAGAAGATTGGAGAAAGGGTGTTGTGATTTATAGTGGTAATTAGTTAATTAAGAGGCTAATTACTCCCTCCTTTCTTACACCAAATTCATTTCCCTCCATATTCATAAACATATAGGTGTTGCTATGTTTTTTTTTTCATAAGACGGTTTCGATACAAATACTATTTTGCGTAAAAATAAAATTATATGAAGTGAAATAATTATAATTCTAAATTCTAATTAAACTACATAATAAAATTACATGAACTTAAAATAGAATTACATTAAACTCTAAATTAAAATTAAATTCAGAAAAAATGGATCAAAACCGAAAGGCGATGCGCCAGACCGCCACCAACAACCATCATCCCTCCATTATTATCAATTAAAACAAAAGCTAAATCAATTTTAACATAAAACCCAAATTTAAATAAACAAAAAAAATCAAAAGAGTCAGAATGATTAATTTCTGTAATATAAAAACAATTAACGAATTAAATACTTGTTCAACACATAAATTATTATCCAAAATCGAAAAAGTTTTGATTTGGTGAAGAGGTAGAAGGGAACAATTGAGAGAAATCAGAGAATTAGGTTTCATGCTATTTTTTGCTTGGGGTAGGCAAATGGAAATAAGATACAAAAGTACTGAAATGAGTAAACAACGTACTGCAAAAATAAATTACGTAAAATAATGCTTAGAGGTGAAAGTGTGATAGTTAAACTTGTATCAAGGTGATAATATCTAATTTTCCTACAAAATAACATGACATTGGGGTGGTCATTCTTCCATCTAAATTAATCAAACTCACATTATCCCAAGATCCTAGAAAAGATATTCAACTTTACCATTCCACCATATCACACCCTTCCAAAAATAATCAGTAAAAACATGTAGCAAATCTTTTATGACGAGTTTCAACATTCTTAAACATGCACCCCACAATCTTCAACATTCTGCATCTCAAAAATAGTAAATTGTAAATAAAAAACAATCATCTCATTTTCTCAAATTTCTTATGTTCTAACCTGACTAATTATGGATTTTTCCCTCATATTGAAACTTTTTTCGTAGGATCAAAGTAAATTAAATAACAATCTCCCAAGCAACCTTTTATTTTTTTTTTCTCCTTTTACCTTAATGTAAATATAACACGACATATAAAAATCCTAAAACAACATTTTTATTTCTACATTTTTATTTTGCGTCATTGTAAGTTAATTGTTCATAATTCTTCAACCAACAATTTTTGAAACTTATAGATAATGCGGGCATTGGAACAAGAACAAGAGGGTTACAAGGCGAAGCTATCAAATTTTCGTGCATCGAAGGAGGATAGTGGGAGTAATAATGGTCGTAGACATGGATATTCACAAAGCATGGTTATCGAAAGCACGAGCACCGATGATCTGGTTGAAGATACTCGAGCCACAAAGAGTCAATCCTCAAGGTCCGACAAGTCCTTACCTCGACCCAGTATAGGTTCGTCCTTGGAAAGGGACCAAAGTTCCGGACCCCGTTCTAGATTAGGCATGGTTGGAGGTGATAAAGACCCAGTTCAAAAAGGTAATATCTTAGTTAGTATCGGTCTTTTCTATTTTGTGTCCATTTGAAATGGTGAAGCTATTCAAAATGATTGATATTTATTTTTGATAAATCAAACAAGAAAAATATATGGTTTCTTTGTATATGATCGTTATGATCATGTCATGAGTAACTATATTGTTTAAGTCCAACACTTTTATGCGATTATAGATATGGAAATGATGAAGGAAAGATTTGCAAAGTTGCTCCTAGGGGAGGATATGTCCGGAGGTGGAAAGGGTGTTTCTTCTGCCTTGGCTTTATCGAACGCCATCACTAATTTAGCAGGTAATTACGTATACAAGAGATTGTGGAACATTTTATGCCTTAACTATTTTACGAAGAACAAGAAAACATAGTTAAAATTAAATTGTATTTACCTTGTTCGATTTATATGCAGCATCTGTGTTTGGTGAACAAAGGAAATTAGAGCCAATGAACCCTGATAGTCGTGCTAGATGGAAAAAAGAAATCGATTGGCTTACTTCTGTCACGGATCATATTGTTGAATTTGCGCCGTCACAGCAAAAGTCCGCAAATGGAGTATGTATGGAGGTACTCACATTCTCAATATAGTGCTTCCATGGCTAAGTTTACTTTGATTTTGTTAATATATCATCTGTTTTGGTGTATTTTTAAATCATGCCATGAGTGTCACCACCCAATGAGTTTAATCCGTAGTTTCCTTATATTTGTAAGACTTAATGCTTAAGAGAGGCGAGTTCAATCCAAAAACATATTTTCCCCAAAATAGTCATTTTCTATTAGTCGAGTCTTAAAAGCATAAATTCATTCTATTGGTTTAGTAGCATAATATTGTATATTTCAATGTGGTCTTCAATTATAGATTATGACGACGAAACAAAGATCAGATATTCACATGCACATCCCAGTTCTTAGAAAGCTTGATACTATGCTAATAGTAAGTACTGACTATTTGGTTTCAATTAATATTTTTATTCAAAGATTTTCAATTTTAAAGAAAATTGAAGTAACTATACAATTAATATAGGAGTGTTTAGACAACTTCAAGGATCAACATGAGTTCTACTATGTCTCCAAAGACCCCAATGAATCAAGAAAAGGGAAGAGAGATGACAAATGGTGGTTACCTACTGTGAAGGTTCCTCCTGATGGTTTGTCGGATGTCACGAGGAAATGGCTCCACTTTCAGAAGGATTCAGTTAATCAAGTGCTTAAAGCCGCCTTGGCTATAAACGCCCAAATTTTAACAGAAATGGAGATCCCAGAAAACTACATTGATTCCTTGCCAAAGGTTCGTGTAATTATGCTTTAAACAACATTATTGCCAAATAGGTTATTCTGGTCGGATACAGGTTAGGTCATGTTCGGGTATTATATGTTCATTGAGTCCTATTTCGGTATGAGTCACTTCAGGTAGAGCAATATAAATAGGGTTTCTACGGTTTTAGCCATTTAAAATAATTTTTGGTAAGGTTTTGTCTTTTATAATATAAGTACACTTTTTTATAAGTTAGTCTTTTCGAGTTTAACCCATTTTATTTTCGTACGATTGATTTTTAAGCTTGGGAATTTTTGATTAGGATATTTTAGACTCAATCAAGTATAGTCCAGCTAAGACATAGATTAAAGTCAGTTCTTTTCTTTATGTTAATTAAGGTTTTCAATCTCATCTAGCCAGATCTCGGACTGATTCTACTTTTAAGTCCAGTTCTCATCTAATTATTGATATAAGTAAATGGTTTATTAAGTTTAGAGTACCTGATTTATCTCCTAATAAAAGCATATTATGTTGATAGAATGGGAGAGCTAGCTTAGGAGATACAATCTATAAAAGTATTACAGTTGAATACTTTGATATTGATCAATTTCTATATACAATGGATTTATCATCGGAGCACAAGATTCTTGACCTCATGAATAGAATCGAGGCATCTGTTGTTATTTGGAGACGAAAAATGTGCAGCAAAGATTCTAAGTCTCCTTGGGGATCTGGTGTAAGCTTGGAGAAGAGGGAACTCTTTGAAGAGAGAGCTGAGACCATTTTATTGATACTAAGACAACGATTTCCTGGAGTTTCTCAATCATCTCTAGACATAAGCAAGATTCAATTTAACCAAGTAAGATCATTTGTTGTGACTGTTTAATTACTAGGCTAACTATTGATTTGACAAACTCTATTATCAGATTGTACGTAATTGTTTTAAGTTCAAAAGTAAACCTCAAAATGATTTGCTTTTGAAGTTAAGATGATAAATTTTAAGCTAGATTTAGTGTCATGTAAGAAATAATATGGCTCTGTAACCTATGAGTGGTTTCTTGTACTTTTCAATAAAGCTATAAACCATTAAATATCCATTATTTTTTACTTGATCTTGGTGCAATAACCTTAAATGGCATCAAAACAATTTCATTTTTTCCTGAATAATTAACTCTTTTGATAAAATTACTGATACAAGAACTTTGAAACAATATGGTAATACTATTGTATTTTCTAAGTTGAAAAGTATTTTATAGATTTATTACCATATACATGAGGTAATGAAAAGTTGGTGATGTTTTGCAGGATGTAGGTCATGCACTTTTGGAAAGCTACTCAAGAATCCTAGAAAGTTTAGCTCACACAATTTTATCACGAATTGAAGATGTTTTATATGTAGATTCACTAACACAGAACCCGTCTCTAGCACAAACTAAGAGAAACCCTCTAATTGATGTAAAAGTAACATCAATGAAGTTCCCTAATCCTGAAGAAGAGATAGAGAAGCTGAATGCAGTAGGAACACCCAAATCAATGACACTCTTTGATTTCATGGGTTGGGCTGCCGAAAACGAAGATGTCGATAATGAAGAGAACTTTGAAGATGGAGAGCTTAGACAACTAGGAAAACCTCCATCAATTGTCATTCCAAGTAAGGGTTCCTTCCTTGAGACGTTGGGTGGTTTAAGAAGCCCAACATCTCGACATTAATGACAATAGAAACCTACTATTAACTTAGTTTTTTCATTAAAATGGTAATAGTATTACTAGAAAAATATGAGGGAGACTTGATAAAGAGTAGAACAGTCTATGTATATATAGGTATTTCTATATGCGCTCAAACCCACTTGTAAATCTTTCTAAATTTTGTTTTCTACTTTTTCGCTTCTATATTGCAGACTAGTGAACTGGATTTGAAGCAGTTTCAAGCTTTGAACAAGTGATTCCCACCTTGTATAACAATTCCTCTTAGAGTTGAACAGTTGTTTGAGAATTGTATTAATATGTTGATTCAAAATGAGGTGTAAAGGTAAGTACAATTCTAGGATGATGATACTGAATAATGAGAATTTTTTCTTAAATGGGTTTCAAACCCATAATAGTTGCGGAAATGATGCTGGTTTTGAAACTATTAACATGAAAATTGTACTCATCATCATTTTTTTTTGTTTTTGACATGTGCAATAGTAAAACGTTATATCACATATAGACTTATACATAGAATTTGTTGGTGATTTCAACGAAGTTCCTAATGTGGCAGTGCGGCTAATTTTAGATTCTAATAACAGTCTCTCTCTCTCTCT
>JAYMSF010002578.1:0-10114 GCA_036897335.1 Silene vulgaris
CCAAGATTCAAATCCAAAAGTCCGAGCTTTTGAAGTTCCAAACAATTCTCCAGTGACCCTTCTGGTATCGTCACTCCATTCATATTTAAGCAGTGACCAGAAAACTCAAAATCATACTCATAATAGTATCCAAGAAGATGTCGTAGCTTTCGAAGTTGGCTTATTTCTACGGGGAGCCGGGTAATAAAGGTTTGCTTCAAATCTAACGTTTGGAGATTCTCAAGCTTACCGATAGTACTTGGTAGTTCTGAAACTCGTGTGCATCTCAAACTGAAGTAACGTAAGTTGAGCAACATCCCTATTTCGCTCGGAACAACGTCTATAGGAGCATTAAACAGATCAAGTACCTTCAACAAGTTAATACTCTTAAAGAACGCTTTGTCGAACACCATAGGCATGACTTCTAGTTTTACCTCAATTACGAATAGACTACGAATGCCTGATTGGCCTTGCGTTACAATCTCCAAGAATTCACGAGCACTGGAGTTGTGGTCCTCGTGAATGGACAAACGCCTAGATGGTTCGTTGCTAACCAGGTCGTTCTTTGAAAGGATTTTGCAAAAGCTCAACTCTTCCAACTTGGCTAAAATCATTTCATGAAGGAATTCACTTACTAAACCCAAGCTTCTAACTTTTCCCGAAGGATCAGTGGACTTCACTTCGATCATACTCATATTGATAAGCTCAGACACATATTCTTGTGCAACTTCTTCAAGGGTTAAACTCCCTCTTGTTTGAATAATGAACCCCTCTGCTATCCATAACCGAATTAATCTCATTCGACTGATCTGTTGCCCTTTCGGAAACATCCCAAAGTACAAAAAACAAGGCTTAAGGTAAAATGGCAAATCATAATAATTTTGCATAAAGGTGTTCTGAACCCCTGATAGTTGACGGTTGTTAGCTAAATAAAACCCAAGGCTTTGACGTACTTTCTCCCATTCATCCCTATCGTCCGCCTTGGCCGATAGAAGCCTACTTAAAGAGATTATTGCTGGAGGTAACCCGCCACATTGTTTTACAATCCCACAAGCCAAGTCCTTTAAAGATGAAGGGCAACTTCCTCCTGACTTATGAAATGTCTTCTTGCAGAAAAGTTCCCATGCTTTTTCAGAAGGTAGTGGTTTGAGTTTGTACAAACCATCAGTAGCTCCATCTAACCATGTATAAGCTACATTCTCATAGCGTGTAGTTAGAAGTATTTTGCTTCCTTTTTCATTAAAAGGCAACAAGTTTTTGATGTAAGTTGGCAACTCCGTGTCCGCTTCTTGAACATCATCAAAAACAACCATGTACCTGAGAGAATTTTCCTCTAATGGTTAAGAAATTTTGGTTACGTATAAATCTATAAATGGAATACAATATGATACGCAACTATTGAGTCCTCTGCAACGAGGTTATAAAAGCAGGTGCACAAAACTGGTCCACAAGCAAGGTTACAAACATTGGTATTAATGTCCTTAAGCGGAATTAATATGGAATCTTCACTATTTTTATTTACATTTGGAAAAGGGCGAGTGATAAGGTATGATTGAGAAGGAATTGAGGACAATATATATAGGACGATGAAGGGAGTACCTTTTATCTTTCAAGTAGTTTCGAAGCAGTAGTATCAGGGACCTTTTGTCCATAGAGCCGACTTCACCCATATTACGGACTTGGGTTGCATCGGTAAACTGCAAAACCATGTTCCTTAAAACATCACTGTGTCGTTTAGGAGCCGACACTGGAATCCAAGCTCGAAGTGGAAAATGAGACTTCAACATCTTATCATGGTAAACACTGGTAACAACAGTTGTCTTGCCTAGTCCTCTCATACCAACCACGGCTATTATCGAAGGTGTCGATTTGACTTCTCGTAATCTAAGTAACTCGAATATTTCCCTTTTTGCGACATCATCTCCAATATGGTCATCACTCATCGTACACATAAAGTAAGACGTGGTTAGTTTTTGTTGAGCGGCAGATTGTACTTTCCCTTGTTGCTCATTTGCACCGTTATTGAGCTTAAAAGATTCTTTTGTTTCGGCGAGATGAAGTGCTCTTCCCCGTAAGCCTTTGATAGTAGAAGCCATACTTCGAACTTCTAAAGAGAGATATTGTTTGGTTCTAGAATACGCAGTTTCTTTCAAAAATAGTTGGTAACGTTCAATGGCATCCTCTATATCATACGCCAACATTCTCACTTGTCTCACCCACACTTTGGCATCGTCGTCCCCTTCAGCTCGCTCTTCCGCGTTCTTTAGAAATACTGCTATTCTTTGCAACTCATTCTTGATAGCATTTACATCATCTTTGAGCCCAGAGAGTAATGAAATTTCGCCGCTAACCACTGGCGTCAATGTTTTAATAACCTCCTGAATTAGACCGTCAACATCTCCCATTTCTATTTAGACCCTTGTTTGATAAATAACTTATACTGATACACGGAGTACTTATCTGCATTAATCAGTAGTTTCTCTATTAGGGCTCAAAATTATTTAAACTTGATGCAGTTTATCTAAGTAAACCGTAAACATAAAGCAAACATGTACTCCTACTTACGCAATGCAGTAACTACATTAAAAATGCATTTTACTCATTTTTTACTGTTAGTCATTGTTTGTCTAATTGTCTTGCATAAAAGAGTGCAAATTTATTTAGTGTCCTCTTTGAAGTAGTACATGTAAGTAATGTAGCTAATGTTTTGATCTATGAAAAATATATCACCATGTAAGAGATTAAGTCTGAATTATAAGTCAACGTTGTAACATGAGATTACTACGACATGTTTGCAATAGGCTTTGTTTAAAAAACAGCGGACATATATTCTTTTAGCATGTTTAACTAACTAATAAAGTACGTTATTTCGGTTGATTTATAGACAACATATTAAAATAGATCATACAAAAGATTACAAAGTTAGCACATGCTGCTCCCAGCATGTTTAAGTACTAGATTCAGGCAAAAGGCAAAAATGGACTTTTTACTAGACCTGGTCACCTGAACAGTGGAGCTGTCGCGGGCCGCGCCAGGCTAGTGTGGCCATGCCAGGTTTGGGGGTGGCATGACCTGGGGTTCAGATAACGGCCAGCCCACCAGCATGTGGGCCGGGCCGGGCCACATGTCCAAAAGCCCACAACCCCCGCAACTGGGGCATTAACAGGGACAGGCTAAAGACTAAGCAACCCGGGCCTGACCCACCTAAAGGTAACGGGGCATGCAGGCCAGCTCACGGGCTCCTGGGCCACAACAAATGGCAAATGCCATCCCACAACCCGAGTCGGGCTAAGCCGCTGAAAGCTATTAGTGCAATCCACTGACCATCCTTGTTTCTATGACAACCAAATTCTCTTAACTCCTTTCTAAGCATTTCGATAAACATAAAAAAAGGAATTGAGGGTGCGCACGTGGGGTGCTGTGCGCACCCCAGGTCCGCCCCTGCTTACAAACCACCCAAACAAACTACAAACTGTAATTATCTCTTCAAAAACAAACTACATGCAATTACACTAAGAATTATTTACTAGATAAATTTATTGTTATTTTACAATGTACTTTTTTTTATGTTAAACATGAAGTCATTTAGCAATGTGTAAACATTAGGTTTATGATAAATCAGCAAGAAATAATTAATAAACTAAAAGTAAAAACAAACGAGATTTACATACCTCATTTTCGTTGGTAAGGATTAGCGTATGTATTTAGAAAAATAGTTAAATCAACAATTAAGTAAGGGAATAATGTAAAACCAGAACTAAATGAAAATTTTGTGGGTTCATCTGGTTTTATACAATTATGAGAGTATTGAGATACTGCTCACCATGTTTTTCCAGACTCTTCAAATTACTGACATCCTGTTTTATTGACTAAATATTTTTCGTAACGGACAAAAGGTTGACATAATATTTTATAAAGTCAAGTAGTTCACTCAGAGAAAATGGTAGTTCTAAAAACACATAATGCATGTATTATAGACAAAATCAACTTGTTTGTCAAATTACAAAAAATATTACTCCGTATCTCGTAATATCCATGAATGATTACCTTTTAAGCTTAGAAAGTGTTTCTAAAAGTCACATACGTAAATGTACCTCTTGAATTATAAAATTGGTAGGCTTTTATGAAGTATTCTCGGGTATATGAAATATACTCCGTAATACACAAATTGGTAAAGCTAATAAATACTCATTACCACTATAAATGAAGTTAACGGTGTCGATTCTCACTTTTGCGGTTTGATAAAAGATTTGAATGGTAAATCTGTAATTCAAGTTGAAAATCGAAATACAGTTAGAATGACTAGGACAACACAATTGGATGCTTTTAAAATGTTTTTCCCATATTAGACGAATCCATCAAACTTCTTAAGACAAAGAAAACTTCCAAATAAACCATTAAAAGAATTGCTAACAAATGGCCTAGCAGGCTAGTAGCATGATTATGTCAATGTTCTTTACTCTAAAGGCATAATAGTGTTATTATAGATGAATTATTGCAACTTGATTTTCATCTGCCAATAAACCATGTCCGACCGATCTAATGATTTAACTAGACTTCGTGTTGAAGATTCCAACGCAACTATATAGAAGTTTTTGAAGTCTTGAGAAGTCAAACCAAAACTATTGTGATCCACATATTATTTTGGATTTTTCACATTACAAAGGTGAAAATTTGGGATTGTTGTGTTAGGTGACGGGGTGTGTTGTGAATACACCCAGCGCATAAAGTGGTGGAGCCAAGATTTGAACTTAGGAGACAAAAAAATTAAGTGGGGCTGAACGGGTAATGGTATAAGGGAAAAAATTTGGAAATTTGCAACTAAAAACTGATAAAGAACACAAAAATTTACACAGTTCAACCATAAACTCAAGGCATACGCCTGTCACTAATCTCTCTTTTTATCGAATTATTCCCCTAATTCGAGCACTAGGTAAAAGGAAAACAAACCATGCGACTCAACAATACAATTCAGCTCACAACACAGCACTTAAGTTGTGTTTTAGGATGCAACCATGTATCTCTAATCTCTCAAAAATAAAAGTGTTACCAGTAACGAAGTTTCAACAATTTTCGAAAAACTAGAAGACATAACGAAAAGGAGTAAAACATTCCGAAAAGAGGGGAAGGAGTACAACAACATACTGATTTAACTGGTTATTTTATGGATATTCTATTTGTTCTAACCAGATTTGTATATTAATACTTGTACTCACCAAATTGAATATATCTATGCATATTATATTTGGTTCACACCTAATTATATTGCTTATTAAACACACAGAAGAAGCACACTTGACTTGTTCTTTTGTGTTCTGTATTTTTGAGCGAGTTGCTAGTCGACTATATGGACTGCAAGTCTGCAATACATAGTCAATGGCAACTTGATATTTCTAATTTGAAAAACCGCAAAGACTTGATCACCACCATCACAATCCAAACCTTTGCTACTTTATAGAAAGTATTTGATTTGATGAAGGAAGGATTCACATTTACTAGTACATCACTAATCCCTCTTATAATGATGAACTAGTTAAGAGGAATCAATGTCAGTTAAGCACAATTCTTCGTAGACAGTTGTACGACATACAGTGATCTTTCAACGCTTGTGCACTTCATTAGGTCAATGCCAAATTTTGTACCAACAGAGGTGTGTGTATGTTAAAGCTCCCCCATTTTTATGATATCGTATATTATCAAGTACATCATTAATCAATATGCATGTGCGATGAACTGTGATGATCTTATGGCAATTTAGTGTAAATAACGGCTATTCATGATGATGTTTCTAGTTCATTAATCATCTTTTTCTTTCATTTTACAAAACTATTAGACTATGTATGTTGTTAGCACATTTTGGGAGCTACATTCAATGTCAACAAATTAAGATGACCTTCAGATTTATTTAGTTTTGGCGGCGCATTTCAACTAGCCTATTCAAGTATTTAACAAAGTATTGAGCACTTCTGATCCTTAATGAACTCCACAGTATGCAAAATTCGAGCTTTCAATATATTTTTCAGTTCTTCTGATCCCTCACAGACTCCCCAAAATGGTAAATTTGAGCTTTCAACATATATCTCAGTTCTTAGTTCTTATGATCCCTGAAACACTCCACAAGAAATTTAAATTCAAGCTCTCAACATATATCTCAGTTCTTCTGATCTCAACACAAAGCGGTACACTCTAGCTTTGAATATATATCTCCGTTCGTGTAATCCCTAATCCTCTCCACGAAATGCTAAAAACGAGCTTGAAATGTATATTTCAGAACTTCCGATCCCTAATACACTCCAGAAACTCAAAATTCGGACCTTTCAAAATATATCTCAATTCTTACAACTAACAAACTCCACGTAAAGCTAAATTTGAGCTTTCAACATATATCTCAGTTCTTCCGATTCCTAAAACACTCCACAAAACTCAAAATTTAGAGCTTTCAATATATATCTCAATTCTTACAATCCCTAATAAACTCCATGTAACGCTAAATTCGAGCTTTCAGCATGTACCTCAGTTCTTTCGATCCCTAATACACTCCACAAATTGCTAAATTCGAGCTTTCAACATATACCTCAGTTCTTCTTCCAATCCCTAATACACTCCACAAAATGCTAAATTCGAGCTTTTAACATATACATATACCTCAGTTCTTCTTTCGATCCCTAATACACTCCACAAAATGCAAAATTCGAGCTTTCAACATATACCTCTGTTGTTCTTCCGATCCCTAATACACTCCACACAACGCTAAATTCAAGCTCTCAATACATCTCAGTTTTTCTAATCCCCAACACATTCCACAAAGCGCTAAAATCAAGCTTTCAATATATCTCAGTTTTTCCGATCCCTAATCCATTACACAAACACTAAGTTCTATATCTCAGTTCATCAGATCCCCAACACATTACCGAAAGTAAACATACTTTGACTCACACAAATTACCTAAATCACCAATTTTCAATTCATAAAATACTGAACCAATGCCACATCAAAATAAACAGTGAAATTGAATTCGACAAACACCTAACAAAACAATCGAAATTGAAAAAGTTCAATCAATCACATCTAATTCCAGAAAAACATCCACGATAACACAAGAAAAGAGCTTTCCACATATACCTTAGTACTTCCGAACCCTAATACACTCCACAAAACTCAAAATTCAGAGCTTTCAACATATATCTCAGTTCTTCCGATCCCTAATACACTCCACAGTCACACAGTGCAAAATTCAAGCTCACAATATACATCTCAGCTTTTCTGATCCCTAATACATTACATAAAACGCTAAGTTCTATATCTCAGTTCATCCGATCCCTAACACATTACCGAAAACGCTAAATTTGATCTTCCAAAGTGACATATCCTTCAATAGACAACAATTTAAGATCAATAAGATCACCAAAATTACCTTTGCCTTATTATAAACATACCTAAATCAATGCCGCATCAAAACAAACAGTAATTGAACTCGACAAACACCTAACAAAACAATCGAAATCGAAAAAATGCAATCAATCACATCTAATTCCAGAAAAACATTCAAGAAAACACAAGGAAAAAAGCAATTATTGAAAGGATATGACATACACGCTGAAAATGCCGGTCGTTAGCAGATCGGATGGCGGAATCGACATCGAAACCCTAAAGCTGAAGAGAAACCGCCGGAGCCGATGAATGCATCTTGAGAAGAACTGAATAAGCATATGAATTTCCATTCGAAAACGACCACCACAGCTCATAAACACCAAGTCGAAACCCAAGAAAACACACAACCACCACCGCGCGAAACACCAAATAAGGTGTTTTCAGGGGTGGAACAGAAGATTTCGGTGGCGACGGGATGTTCTAGGGTTTTGATTGGGTGTGTATGAGGTGCAGTGGGGTTTCCAATTCGAAAACGACCATGAATGTGTTGTCCGGTGACGGGCGCAGATAGTGTCCTAAAGATTCTAGTGTAAAAATATTTGGGGGTTTGATTCTCGCTCGCGATTTAGTTAGATGGATTTGAAATCGTCTCGCACTATTAGTTGGTGATCTAGGCGCTGTTTGGCCTTGCTTATGTAAAATAGTTTTTCCTTTTTAAGAAGGGTTTATTCACAAGTTACTTTTTGGAAAACTTTTGGTTGTTTGGCCATACTTTTGTAAAAGCGGTTTCTTATCAAATTTATTTGTTTGGCCTAACTACTTTTATCCAACTTATTTTTGATTTTTTGGCTCTTTATGTGAAAAGTAGAGTAGTAGAAGTATAAAATACTTACTTCTACTTTTGAGGATGAATAATTATTTTTTGACTTTTTAAAAGTAGTTTTCAAACTCCTTAATTTACCATGTTTGGCCAAGCTACTACTTTTTTAGTTATAAAAACACTTTTAAAGCTTGGCCAAACAGCACCCTAGTTTGTTCGACTATCTCGTGACTACTAAATTACGTGATTTTTTTTTTTTCGGGAGGTAAATAGATAGTCCACAACATAGCATTTTAACGATATTGTGAGCTATCCTATCAAGTCTCCGGGACGAAAGCATGATAATAAATTAAGAGAAAGGATAATGCCACCACACTTTTTGTTAATGCGTCAACCATACAAGATAAGTTTAAAGGCAAGTTACCATTCGCCGCATTCATGAGTGACATTCGTAATTTCAGGGCGTTATGCCTTTCCCTAAATTAATAATGTAGTCTCAATTTCCATAGTTTCGATCTTTATAATGTCTACACATTAGAAAAAACACGAGTACATTGTTTTTTTTTTGTCGAACGGAAAGAAAGTGTTTTACATCATATTAGCATCACTCACATAACCATACTCAGAACTTGCAACATAAAACATACTAACATAGAACATAAAAATACAACATTCTAATAATCAATAAATAGTGAGAGAACTTCGCCAGGTATCAGCAACATATTGGTAGAGTACAGTAAAATTCGTAGAATTGGAAAGAGAATCATCACCCGCAACATCAATAGTTCTAGCGACCCCCTTAGACCATTGTGCCATTTGAGTAGACGAACAACGAAAACAAGATGCACTTATGCGTGCGTAGAAAAGAAATGTGAAGAGAAAGACAAAACCGTCTTCCTCCAATGGAGAAAAATCTCCTACATCTCCATGTTGTAGTTAATGTACAAGTAGAAGTAATGCTTTATGAAAGTAATCTTTGATACAAAGACAAAAAATATATACATTTATACACACATTTTCTCTGTAATTAAAATCCAATGACTTTCCACATTGTATAAATCATACAAAAAGAAAACAAATGAAGAATGTTGTGTACACCCACATTATTTCTACATACAAACATTACAAAATTCAAGGCTACTCAATGGGAACATGTTTGCCTTGAGAGATTTGGAATGAGGTATATCTGGGCCATGCTAATGCTACTCGGAAACCCCTTCTGCCACTCGATTTTTGTCAGTACAAATTGACTAGCAGAAGAGATTTTCGAGTGACATTACCATTACCTTATACGAAGTACAAGACATCATCGAATAGTGTATGCTTGCCAATAACCTTTGGGGTGCTTGGTATGACAATATACATTCGGTACATGCTTGACAATAGAATAATAGCGCTCACCGGGTAGAATGAGATTAGTGAAATATGATGGCATATTATAGAAATTGAGTGTTTTCAAAGTGTAAAGGTACTTGATGTGGGTAGGTACTTGTAAATTCCTGCTTTCACCAATCGACATCTCCTCGAGAAGAGGCAAAGCTCCTTTCGACATAGACAAGGACTTCAGACCGTGCAAGTCCAAGAGATGCAATATCTTAAGTTTCTGAAATCCATGACTTGCAATAGCTAACTTTTCCCCAACATATGCCTCAACCAGTTCAAGCTCCACCAAATTAGGTAACAATTGTAGAGTCTCGAGAGGATCGACATGAAGATTCGACCACCTTAGACGAATTTTTACTAGGCTATGAAGCTCATATACCCAAGTTGGAAATACGGCTAAGGGCCCGTTTAAGCATAGATGCTTAAGCGCCATAGGAGGAGATGTGACCTTCCCAAGATCGATAGTTTCAGTCTTGCTTATTGCAAAAATGGTGAATGATTGAAGATGTTTCATCACATCAATCACAGAACATAAAGCCTCACTTTCATTCATCCTGAGAC
>JAYMSF010002579.1:0-10113 GCA_036897335.1 Silene vulgaris
ATGTAGTTTTTTTTAATGGTTATATTTTGATGTGAGACAATTCTGTTATTTGTACGTAGTATGTTCACAAAAACTATATTATTTTTTCAATGTGGCCCACTACAAGAAAAAACACTTTGGGCGACAAAAAATTTCGTTGCACAAAGTGCCAATTTCGTCGCCCATGCATATGTGCAACGAAATCAGTTTCGTCGTGGCTTCGTCGCCCCAACCCCGACGCCCAAACTAGCTTGTGCAACGAAGTTGAATTTCGTTGCCCTTTTCCAGCTTGTGCAACAAACTGTATTTCGTTGCCCTTAGATGAGTTTTGGGCGTCAAGTTATTTTGTTGCCCATATCGAACTTTTAGTGCAACAACACCCACATTGTCGCCCAAAATAGGCTTTTAGGCGTCAATATGTTCGTTGCCTTAAGTTAACTTTCGTTGCCTATATCGAACTTTTAGGCGCCAATCTTTCATTGCCTATGCCTTGAGTTTTGTGGGTGATTTTTTTTAATTTTCACAAAATTAGAAAACTAAATATGCAATTTGAGCCTACGACAATAGCATTTAACTGGGCTTCAAACTCTAGCATTTCATTTCCGTAAAATAAATCATTTCATACATTGTATCATTAGTAGCCAACTAGCCATACATACATAATTCTCATCTTTTCAATGGACTAAAAACAAATATAATAGCCTAACTTGCCTAAGGTTATAAATACCCGACTTTTACATGAATGAAGTAGAGACTTCAACAAAAGTGGATTTATGTCGCCAAAAAAGATCTTCCATTCCATCGTGCATATTCCTTACTTGAGCATAGCAGGCTGGAAGTAGGTATTCAGATCCTCAAAAATACCACGTCAAGTTCCCTACAACCACACAGCAGAAAGAAGAAAAATGTATGAGCGTCCATCCGTATATGGTAAACACAAAAAATATGATCACTGCATATATTTGGTCCTTGCGTTGCAGACTGAATTGGAGGAAGGGCTTTCTGGAGCTGAAGAAAGCTTTAAACTGAGACACATCCTTGGAAAGAATTCAATCATACTCTAAATTTAACATCCAGGATCTTTTTTTTTTTTTTGGGTAAACACATGTTGATGATCACTACTAAATAACTATCATGAGACAGTATTGAATGTAAACCAAAAATTTTACATAACAAACATCTTGAGATTAAAACTGAAAATAAACATTTTTTTTGGGTAAAACGGATATGTGCTTTACAATACACATATCCGTTTTAAAGCACTCGACACTGATGCAATTTAATCGTTTGACTCATATACATCAAATAAATTCCTCATGTTTTTTACTCAAAATAAAGTGTCAAAATATTATACTCGAATAAGTTGTGAATAATTCAACTACTGTTGGCAACCTAAAAGAGTAGAACCAGGGTCATTGCCAGCAACCTATTCGAATCTTGAGCAAAGTAAAGGAGACAGTCATGTTTTTTTCTTTTGGTCAATCGAAACGCGCACTCAGTCGCATTACAATAGAGGGGAGGGGATTCGAACCTGGGACCTATTGTCCGCAATACCTCCGTCTTAACCACTAGGCTAAGACATCTTCGGTAGGAAACAATCATGTTTAGGCTGCATATTCTACGAGCTTATAGGATAAGTACTAGAGATGATTCGCATTTCACCAAAAACAAAAGAAGTAACACTTATCCTACTATTCAACTTAAATCAACTAAATTAGAGGACATATTTACAAAAACAAGAAAAGACCTGCAGTAGAGTAGAGAAGTATGTCTACTTTTTTGGTTGCAAGATTGGTGGCCGACATCGTAACTCATCTTGCATCGTTCTCTATTCATTCTGAAATAATAAAAAAAAGACATTATTAACATAGGTGACATCTTATTCTTACGAACCATCTTATACTCGGTTGTAAAGCATTAAAAACACTATTGTTTAGTAAATGTTGCAGTAGCATTCAAAAGTTTTTAAAATTAATGTAAATAACAAGATGTTCCCAATGATAATTGTGTAGAAAGTAACAAATGACCACTACGCATAATAAAAAGAGCATTATCAAATTAAGTGAGTCTTTTCTTTTCCAACAGAATCAAAACCAAAGAATAGAGCTAATCTAAACGTCTTTTAGAAATGTAAATTTCAAAGAAACCTCGTCTAAAAACCGACCTCAAACATAACTCGTCAGACAAACTCCTAAGATTAACATGATCACCACTTATTAGCTTAACTAGCTTCATCCAAGACATCAGTCCAAAACGTATAACCTTGTTTGGTCAGAGACCTCCAAGTCAGATTAGATTAACTTCGAAATAAAATAGAAGTATAAGCTTACCCAACTAATACAACTCAGTCGAACATTAGAGAGTAAGTGCACAGCTGCAAATAGACACGGAATAGAAATCTAGTTTAATAGGTCAACAGCAACAACGTGCACCTAACCATAACCAATTGAGCCAACTGAGGTTAAAAAAAAGAAACAACGAGCCAAATAAATCCCAACTTTTCAGAAGACTAAAAAGAGCATTTTTTTATACAGTATGTGTCTATTTGCGGTTTTAATCTAAAGACCGATGACTTGCTTAATTGTTGGGTTCAATTAAAAATATTACGAATTACCCGGAATAACTCATAGAAACAAATTTCCATCAATTAGTAAACTTGATTGTAATAGAACAGAAAAGGCAGAAATTCGACCAAAAAACCCCAATTCAGGTCGTATGCTCAACAACATGGCAAATTATATCAATTACATTCTAGAGATTCCCACTGAACTCAAGTACTCAACATAATAATACTGGATCTTTAATTCAAGTAAAATAAAATTCATAGTTGAAATACTATATAAAACAAATCAAATCACTCAAATTAAATTAAAAAGAGATGGCATTTGAGTAAGTAACCTCAATAAGGTGTAATTTAACACCAGCAACAGCACAAGTTCTAGCAATGGCCCTGGAATTTCAAGGAATCTGAATATCATTCAAGAATTCAAAATCATTCACAAATTTCAACAATATAAGCATTAAGCAAGCAGTTAAATTTGCACAAAAATAAGAAAATAAAGGAAAAAGAGATAATATACCGGTTGCGGATCTCGAGTAGTAGTATCGTATTTAGCTCATCGCCTATGAAACCCCAATTCAATTGATAAATACGGAATAGTAGTAAATCGAAAGAAGAAAAGAGATGATAACGAGTAAAACAGAGAAGACATGCATACACAGAGCGGAAATGGAAGAAGTAGAGAAGGAAGGGAGTTGAGAGAGAAGACAAGAGTTGATCTGTTGAGAGAGGAGAAAGGACTGGTTGAGAGTCAGAAATGGTTGGGAGATTGAGAGTTTAGGTTTATTTTACTTTTGATTTATTTTTCTAGAACTTTCAACTTTGGGACGAAAACTATTGCGCCTAATTTTTGCGCCTAATTTTTTAGCAAGGGCAACAAGTACAGCGCTTTGTGGCCCATACATAGAGGCTTGTGCAACGAATAATATTATTTGATGCCCAATATGATATTTGGGCGACATAATTTGAAGTTGTTGCACAAAGTCTTATTTTTAGCTTCGAAACCATGGTCGACGCCCAAGTTTATGTTATTGTGCGACTATTCAAATAATCGTTGCCCATTTTAAATCGGTTTGTCGCCCAAAGTCTTTTTTCTTGTAGTGAGTGTTCAGGGTCATAAGTTAAATAGCCTTTCCGTCACTTGTCCTTTGATCATTATTATCAGACTGACTCTTGGAAGATCCCAAGTTACATGTTATAGGCGAAGCAATGAAGGACTTTTCTTTTGCCAGAGTATAATCGATCTGGATCATATTTCAACGAAGCTATTCTTCAACAGCTAATTTCAAACTTCAGATGCCTGCGCGTGTTGGATATGCGTGATCGTGGGGTCAAGAGGCTACCCAAATCCATTGGTAAGTTAATTCACCTAAGGTACCTTAATTTGTCTGGGAATCCTATAGAAGAACTTCCACATTCAGTCACAAGATTTTATAATTGCAGACATTGATTCTCTATGGTTGTCAAGAGCTTAGGAAAACTTACTAATCTTAGGAACCTGTTAAGAGATTGATACCGTCAAGTCTGAGTTTCTTATTAGAATTAGCGGAGTATATATAGTACAAGGTTTCGGGATATTCCCATAATAATATAAAGCATATTCTAATATTCTAAATATAATATAATTTCCTAAACATAATAGGATGTCTAATATTACGTCTAATACCCCCCCTCAAGCTGGAGCATGGAGATCAAGAATGCCCAGCTTGCGAAGAAGGTAATTAAACTGAGAAACTCCCAAAGCCTTGGTAAAAATATCCGCAAGTTGCTCAGTAGTAGAAACATGGAAGGGCGAAACCAGACCATCGGTAATAGCATCACGGACGAAATGACAATCAATTTCTATATGTTTAGTGCGCTCATGGAAAACGGGATTTTGAGCGAGATGTATAGCGGATTGACTATCACAAAATAAGTGCATTGGTGCCGTAATAGGCACGTCCAAACAAGTAAGCAAACCCCGGAGCCACTTGAGCTCACAAACAATGGCAGCCATGGCACGATATTCAGCCTCAGCCGAAGAAAGAGAGACCGTATGTTGCTTTTTAGTCTTCCAGGACACAGGGGAACCACCCAAGAAAACGATCCATCCAGTGACCGAACGTCGAGACAAGGAGCATTTGCCCCAATCAGAATCACACCAACCAGTTAGGGTGAGATCACTGTCACGCCGTAGTAATATACCTTGACCCGGACTTCCTTTAAGATACCGAACAACCCGTAAGGCAGCCTCCATATGAGCCTCACGAGGCTGAGTGAGAAATTGTGATAAAACATGAACAGCATAAGACAATTCGGGACGTGTGACAGCAAGATAAACCAGACGACCAACCAGACGCCGATAGCGTTCCGGATCAGGCAAGGGCGAACTAGTATCATCACTGAGATGGGGATTTTGCTCAATAGGGGTGACGGCAGGCTTAGCGCCCAACAAACCCGTTTCAGTGAGTATATCGAGCGCATATTTACGCTGAGAGAGGTAAATGCCCTCGGTACTACGAGCAACCTCAAGACCTAAGAAATACTTTAAAGGCCCCAAATCTTTCATGTGAAAGCAACGACTCAAATAGTCCTTGAAAGCGGAAATAGCGTGAGAATTATTACCCGCAATGACAAGGTCGTCAACGTAAACAAGCACATGAAGACGTACCTCATCACGAGAATAGGTAAAAAGAGAATAATCCGAGTAAGACTGTTTGAACCCATAATCACGTAAGGCACCTGTAAGCTTAGCAAACCAACAACGCGGAGCTTGGCGCAGTCCATACAAGGATTTTTTGAGACGACAAACCTTTCCCTCATGACCCCGACTGAACCCGGGGGGAAGCTTCATATAAACTTCCTCAGCTAAGTCACCATGTAAGAAAGCATTGTGTACATCCATTTGATGCAATTCCCATTTCTTTACAGCCGCAACAGCTAAAAAAGTACGAATGGTCACCATTTTGACCACGGGCGCAAAAGTTTCGCCATAATCCAAACCTTCAACTTGGTGATTACCAAATACAACAAGACGAGCCTTCAGACGCTCAACCGAACCGTCAGACTTATATTTTATTTTATACACCCATCTGCACCCGAGAGCCTTTTTATCAGCTGGAAGAGAACACAAGTCCCAAGTACCATTATTCTCAAGCGCAGTAATCTCATCTTGCATAGCACGACACCATCCGTCATCCTGCAAAGCATCCTTAAAGGAAGACGGCTCGACACCCGTAGTAATAGCTGCAAGAAAACTACGGTGTCGACTAGAAAATTTTTCGCAATTAATATAATTAGCTAAAGAATAGGGAGTACCTGAGGGCGACGAGGGAGATTCCGGTGAGCTCGAGGAAGATGGACTCTCTGTAGTACCAAGAACATAACCGCGCATTCGGGAATTAGGAAATTTAATCCTATGCCCACGCCCAAGGTCAGGTACCGCGGGTTCGGTGGCAGCCATGGACGGAGGCGTGGTGGAAGGAGGCGTGTCAGGAGGTGAGTCAGGCGTGCTGGAAGAGGGCGAGGAGGGTGTAGATGCAGGTGACGCGTGATTAGGAGAAGCAACCGTAGCTGGGTCTGCATCCTCTGTATCCGACGGACACAACCCGTTATCAAAGGCACTAGAATCGACCGAGGGAGGCGGAGTGGAGGTATTCAAGTCAGCAAAAGGGAAGTGATCCTCGTAGAAAATGACATCACGAGAAACAAGTAATTGCTTGGACTCAATATCATAGACCCGCCACCCTTTTTTGTTATGAGGATAGCCCATAAAAACACACTTACGGCTTCGCTGTTCAAATTTGTCACCCCCCGTCTTCTGATTGTGAACAAAACAGAGACACCCAAATACCCGTAAGTTCTTGTAAGAAGGAGTAGTACCCAAAAGGACCTCATAGGGGGTCTTATTGTGAAGAAGAGCTGATGGAGTGCGATTCATCAAGTAAACAGCGGTAAGTATACATTCGCCCCAAAACTTTTTAGGAAGATGAGCTTGAAAACGCAAAGCACGCGCAACGTTGAGTATATGTTGATGCTTACGTTCGACACGCCCGTTTTGTTGTGGCGTACCGACGCAAGATGTCTGAAAATGAACTCCGTGTTTTAAAAAATAGTCCGCCATGTGATTAAATTCATTCCCGTTATCACTCCGAACAGTTTTCACAGCCTTAGAAAATTGCGTTTTAACCATATTGAGAAAACTCATGAACATACCAGTGACTTCTGTTTTATCGCGTAACAAATAGACCCAAACAGAACGAGACCGATCATCAACAAGCGTTAAGAAGTATTTTGCACCACAAGAAGAAGAAATACGATAGGGTCCCCATAAGTCACAATGTATTAAATCGAAAACTTCAGCAGCAATATTATTACTTAAATCAAAACTATGACGGTGTTGTTTCGCAAGATGGCACACATCGCACACCGAGCCTTTATTCAAAACAATATTACGATCTAAATTAATAAATTGAACAACTTTATCACCCGGATGTCCAAGTCGACGATGCCACAAGTCGTAAGTCCCTCCTACGCCCACTGCATGCACCACCGAAAATTGCTCACCCGAATGAAGAAAATAGAGTCCATCTCGTTGCTCACCGGCTCCAATCATCGTCCTCGAGGAACGGTCCTGTATAAGACAAGAATCTTTAGCAAATTGTACAATATAATCGGTATCAAGCGTTAATTGCGATACGGAAAGTAAACTACACGTGAGGCTGGGGACAAATAAAACCCGTTGTAAAATAATTTGATTATTAATAGGTACGGTACCCATGACCGTAGCCATAACACGTTGACCATTGGGCAAACCCACCGGCCGTGGCGCGATTTCAACATGATCTCGTAAAACAGATAAGTCACCTGTAACATGATTAGAAGCGCCCGTGTCAATTATCCAAGTGCACATACCAGATAACCGGTCGGAGGAAGCGAGTGAATGAGCAGCCGAGTGTGTAGGCGCACCAGTTAACGCATTAGCATGAACTAGAGGCCCGCTCTGCCCGCTAGAGCCACTGGATCCAGAAGCAGCGCTGCTTCCCCCTGTCCCTGTCCCTGAATCCGTTCTGCCACGATGAAGCTCGGCCAAGGTTCGAGGCCGAGAGCCCCACCAATCCGGGAACCTCTGTTTCTTAATAAAACAGGAATTAAGATCATGACCATGTATAGTACAATGAGGACAGTACAACTTGCGACGCTCGAGTTTTTCTTTTTCACGAATAGCTTTCCAATCGGCCGGAGTACGAGACATAGACGACCCAGGTACTGCAAAAGCAACCACCTCATGACTAGCTGGCGGCGCCGAGGACTCCCCGAGAAGTCGTTCGGCCTGAAGCGCAGCATGATAGCCGCGATTAAGAGAAGGAAGCGGATCAAGTTGAAACTGCTGAGTCCGAAGAGCACCGTATAGCGTGCTGTCAAGCCCCATGAAAAATTGATGGAGGCGTTCATTATCAAGACGCTTAATCGCCTCAGGAGCGATTCCGCACGTACAAAGCCCGCACTTGCACGCGAAGGGAGGTTCATGAACAGAGAGGGCGTCCCACAAAGCTTTTAACTTACCATAATAAGTAGTGACGGACATACCTGTAGTTTGTCGACAATTACCGAGTTCTGTCTTTAAAGCATGAATAGAGGTACCGTCAACCACCGCGAAGCGTTCCTCCAAATCCTTCCATAAAATTTCAGCATCTTCAACGTACGGAATACTTTCAAGCAGAGATACAGAGATCGTATTTCGAATCCATTGTACGAGAGTACAATGGATGACCTCCCATTGGCTAAGCAATAAGGCGTCCGTGGGTTTAGGAATAGTACCATCACAGAAACCGAATTTACGTCGGGATTTCAGCGACATACGCATAGAACGGCTCCAATCTTCATAATTAGCACTTGTTAATTCAACCTGAGTAATTTTGATGCCAGGTATATCATGAGATCCGAGAAAAAACGGAGAAAGAGGGTCAATTTTGTTTGGTTTGTCGGAATTTTCAGAAAAAAAATGGGATAAGCCGAGGTCTTCGTCCCCTGACATGATGAAGGAAGAAGACGGCGTTTAGGGTTTGTGTTTTTTTTTTTTTAGGGTTTGTTTAAACCTTGCTCGATACCATGTTAAGAGATTGATACCGTCAAGTCTGAGTTTCTTATTAGAATTAGCGGAGTATATATAGTACAAGGTTTCGGGATATTCCCATAATAATATAAAGCATATTCTAATATTCTAAATATAATATAATTTCCTAAACATAATAGGATGTCTAATATTACGTCTAATAGGTATGCTTAGGGACTCTTGGAAGACCAAATTTTGATTCATAATTCTCTTTTTTATTTTTCTTTTCATCATTCATAGAAATCTTGTTCTTTGTAATACATAGGAAATTCTACAGTATCTTCATTGCTTTGTGAAGGTACAAATACTTGTAACCCATTTTGACTAATGAATTAAAAGTGTATGTCATTAAGTTCCTTAATTAGAGAGCTCTTTTTAATTTAATCAAATTATGGGTAAATTGTGGTTAAGTGACTTTCCTCCCATCCTAAATTGGGTGGTATACTTATTTTTTTTAATAATCCAATATACGGTTAGCAACCAATTTTAGTTGCTAAATTGCTACTAACTTGGTGGTAGCTAATTAGCGACTAATTCAGTTGGTTGCAGATTGGCGTCCAATTCTAATGGTCGCAGATTAGCGTCCAAATCTGTTGGTCGCAGATTAGAGACCAATATAGTTGGTCGCAGATTAGCGTCCAAATCTGTTGGTCGCAGATTAGAGACCAATAGTTGGTCGCAGATTAGCGACCAATTTTGCGACCAAATTGAATCTGCGACAGCCGACAGGGCTTACAGCGACCACTAAAATTTAGTCGCTAATTGGTCGCTAAATGACCTTAGCGACTAACTTATTAACATTAGCGACCAAAAAAGTTGGTTGCTAACTAGCCTTTTCCTTGTAGTGAACTAACACCGCTTTGAACTATAAATACGGAGAAATACGTAGACTATAATGGAAGCCGAAATGGCCTTATGCATGACAAATATTGTGCGTTGTAGTTGAGCTTAGATGACGTAATTAAGGAAGAATAATATTCATATAAATTTCCTCACTTTGTTACACTGAGATAATTTGCAAAGGTTGGTTCTTCTTTAAGGCTAATTCAAAGTACATAGGATAAGGTATACAATTATTTATTTACAGTAACGATAATCACCCGTGCTCTAATCCATAATCCCGTAATCTTGTCTCTGATGGTCAAATATGGAAAACTCCTCGTGGGATGAAAATAAATCCTACAATGAGATAACAAATGAAGCAAACCGATCTCATTAGAAAGCATTAATAATAATAGAGAATTAAGCTATGCAACTTTCCGTAAGATACTAGGCTGCTGTTTGGCCAAGCTTTAAAAGTGTTTTTGTAACTGAAAAAGTAGTAACTTGGCCAAACACCCTAAATTAAGAATTTTAAAACTACTTTTAATAAATCAAAAACTGATTATTCACCCCCAAAAGTAGAAGTGGATATTTTCTACTTTTACTTCTACTTTTCACATAAAAATCAAAAAAAGCAAAAAAAAAAAAAAAAACAGGG
>JAYMSF010002580.1:0-10113 GCA_036897335.1 Silene vulgaris
GGACTTCCCTTTAATTTCTTGTATTGATGAAAAGAAAGAAGATGATAGTGCATCCATTGTGGTGTCTTTTTTTTTTTTTTTGCTTCTTGTTATCAATTTTGGAAAGAAGAAGAGATGCCTTCCAGGGATGAGGATCCTAGAAGTAGCTGTACATATATTTATACTGCGAGTGACGAGTTGGGGTTTCGGCACAAGTGTCATATGGTTGGTCATTCCTAACTATTCAACAGCAACAGGACAGGCAGGAGGGTCCTTAGGATAACACCCCTCAAGAAGTATCATTGTGGGACTACCAGATATGTGGTTCTGTGTGCCATAAGCCATCTAAGCAATTCTAACTGAAAATATCTTTCGCTTTCACAAAATCGTGTATCCTCTTTCACGTATGCTGATCCATAAGATAATGATATGATGCAGGAGAAAATATCTATTAGTGAAACGTTGGATGAAAGGACTTGTGTTTAATTGTTTTGCAAATTTGATCCTCTTGTTGGTGTTTTGTGCATAAAAATATCTCGTTTTATATTACATGATCGAGTTTCAGAGCTAGTTTTACAATGCATTTGTATTTTAATATGATGTACTTGTACAGATTGCGATTTCCCTGTCAACTGAGCATATGTCAAAATTGCAGGTTACTTGGCGTTTGTCTGCAGAAATATCTTGCTTGCAATTTCATGTCAAATCAGATCCTTGAGCGAGGCAACTGTTTTGCAGCACCGCGATTGGTTGATGCTGCAGCCACCAAGCACCCAACTTACCAGATTTGGCTGATGGTTGAGGACTTTAGGTTAGTGTGCTGAAAAACGCGCACTCAGTTGCGTGTTAGTTACAAAGATATTTCAGTTGCTGAAACTGCAAGATTAATCCTTTTACAAACAAAGACAAGACATGTGATCAACTCAACATTCTTGTGGTCCACTTTGCATTCGTTTATATGAAGAAACAGAAACAGAAATAGGAAAGGATTGTTTACTATAAATTGCAGGGTAAGGAATATCGACTGTACACAACCTTACTCCTATGTTAAAAGGATGAAGGTCTCATGCCTTGTCGACTATGTGTTAGCATGTAAACCATTAAACCAGGACATCAATTGCGATATTGGCATGTAAAGTGTTGCGGTTTTGGTTTTCTTGGTCATAGCAATCAGGTTTGGTTTAGTTACGGCCTTGGCTGGACCAGCTAAATATCGGTTGATATTTTGAGCAAATTAAACGGAAACCCGGACTTGTACGTTATGTTTCAATTAAGCCAAAAACACATTATTGTTTGTGCTCGGCCGTTTGTGACTTGTATTGTTACTTCACGTCATTGTACTTGTTAGCTACATTCTATATACGCTTGTCTATTTTAGGTGATCATCTAGCATTTGGCTGTTTGGTTTCCCGGGTTTTTCGCGCTCGTTGGTGTTGATCAACTTTCAGTTGAGCTTCAATAAGGCTCAACACTGTAGCGTTGAGCAAAAAATCCGATTATCCGTACGGATTTGATATTCCAATCCGAAATTTTGGATACCCGATCCGAAAATTAAGTTTGGATCAGATATCCCATTCGAAATGTTTGGTTTTTGGATTGGATATGGATATGAGAATTAAAACATTTGGATATCTGATTCGGTCCGAAACTATATTTTTCTATTATTTACTATTTTTCGTATCGTCTATTACCAATTTATATTTAATTAGTGCGTCTAGATTGTAATCCTTCAATTGGGGTTGTGTTTTTTCAAACTTCTAGCTCTACTTTAAGTATAATTTTGAAAATAAATACACTTTTATCTATACAACGTAATAAAAGTTTAAAGCATAAGAAAAATATGCAAGTGGTACTTAAATTTTCAGTCGAGACTTGAAATCATTGGAGTAAGAACACAAAAGAAAATCATCATGCAAGACGATGAATACAATCGTGTTTCAAACTTAATTTTCAAGTAAATTCAAAAATATGGATATCGGCTGGATATATGTATCCAATCCAATCATTTTTGAATATCTGAAACATTTGTTTTGAATATGGATATATGACTTCAGAAATTTCTAATATGGATATCCAATCAGAACTAACACTTTGAATTAATTTGGGTTAGAAACATTGGTTTGTGAACATTTAGATCATCTATCAAAGATGCCTTGCTCTTATTGTGACTGAATTCAAGTTTAGTTACTTTGTGCTTTACTTCTTGACAAAGGCTAGACGATTTTTCAAGGACATTTGTCGAAGCTAAGAATCCAGTCTCTTGCGTGCTAATGTAGCAAGTAACCCTTATTTCTAAAGATGGCCACCAAGAAAGAGTAGATAGGATATTTGGGAGAACATAAAACAGTCCCCCACAAGATGTTGACCCTTGCGGAAATAATGGACTTGATGTTACATTTTCCTGAATTGGAAAATAAAAAGATTGGTTAGGAGCTAGCTAGCACCAAAACGAATACGGACACGGATACGTGACACGGCAATACGGCATCCAATCAAATGAGAACTATATAAATGGAAATATGGAAATATGAAATCATTCTCGCTACATAAGGCGATGAACTCGCCTATCGACCGGCTAGAGAGCAGAGGAATGCTTCCCAATTGGCCGTTACATCCCGATCTCAATCACTATTACATAAAAGGTGGATAATGCCATTTCAAAATACAGACATTGTAAACTTTAAAATCTTTTTAAGTAACAATCACAGGGAACAATACATTGCAAATAATGGAGAAATATGATCATGAATCTGAAGGAGGTGTAAAAAAAAAAACAAAACAAAAAAAGACGTCCAGAACAAAAAAAAAATTGCAAACTCAGCATACCAAGACGTTACAAATCACGATTATCGTAATCATTTTTAAAAATCTTACAAAACAGATTTCTTTGTTTAAGACGACAATCAGTCTTCAGAAATTAGGCAGAGAACTTGACACCTTCATCATCAGTGGAAGATCCTTTAAAGATAGCAAGTTTGCCCTTGTTTTCTAGGAGCTTCAGCGCTCGCATTAGGACAGTGCGGTCCATCCCATGAAGCTCTGACATACATGATACATGTTTAAGCAAGACGTCACAAACACACAACTTTGCTCTCAAGAGCAAATAGGACCCTTAGATGTGAATATTAGGTGACCCACCTATCACTGTTTGCAAACCACCCATTTTTTGTGTATGATTTGGTAGCATAGCTAACAGCCTAACACTAGTTGTTGTATAACTATGGCTTTTATGATAAAATCCTAAGATCTTGGAAGAGGTCCCTATACGTAACAAATATTAGTGATATTTTCTTAAACACTTCCTTTTGAATTCCAAAAATTGCAACGGTGTTCCTCTTGAGCAAAGTTTTGCAGAATCACCTCGTAAAATAATGTCTTAAACACCCAATTCTAACTTTTGCAAATTCCTTCCCGAGTTAACCACCACAGAAAACATGATGTTAGTTATTTTTTTCCTTGATAATCTGTTTAACACTACCTTTTAAAGAATATATCGTGCTCGACGCAAAATTAAGAGGGAAAAAAGGGGAAGGAAAAAAAAAAGGGCTATGCATCTGTCCCATGTAATAAACATCAGAATGTTAAACTTTTTAGGGTGGTGTTGGACTTTTGGAAAGAGTTACACTTAAAAGAGTTTTTAAAGGGAGGTATATAAGCCAAAAATAACTACGGAGTATTACTCCATATAAGGGATGTTTCGCCAACCTTGGAATTTACAATTTGGAGTCAAATCGGAGTTCATAAAATATGTGAGATGTTCTAGTTAAGCCACACGTTTAAACTTTTTTTTGACAAGGAATACTAAGCAATTGGACTACCCAGAGTATGCAAAAGATATAATCTAAGCCAGACTTTCGCTAAACCAAACTATCTCCTCGTCTAGACAGTGACTCAATCTAGCGAAACCAAGGGCCACACTATCGCCACCAAGTCTAATATCACACAACAAAGGACTCAAAGATGACCCTTTGATGTCCTAAGATGATGACTTGACACAGTAGTCACTGCATGAGACTGTCAACATAAAGTCTAACGAGGAAGACATTTAGAGGCCACACTAAAAGCAGTACAATAAATATTCTAACGAGGAAGACAAAAGGTTTCGTTGTAGTTTACCTGTTCCCTGGGACTCAACCCCAGTTCGCAACTCTTCAACTGTCATCACACTGTCCTCTAATCCATTATCCTTCACCTGGAATGACACAATATGTGACCCTCTACAGAGTTGCACAAAACGGGATATAAAACCAACTGAAATAAAGAATAAACCGTTCACTCACAAAATGTAAGATAATTTCTGCCCATTCTTGAATTCGGTGCCAAAGAACTAGACACTTCCTATGGCCTTTGTCCATCCATTCTGCACGACCTATGTAAAAAAGATCAGAGTAAGGTTAGCTCTGACCAAAAGACCAAAATAACCAGTAAAGCTGTTTTTGGCCAGCATAAAAATTTATAATTACAAACATCAATACAAATAGAAACCTTCCGCAACTAAGGCTGACAAAAATGCTTCCCTTGCTTCATGGCTGAGAGATCCTGCACTAACCCACCGAAAAAGATAGGTAAATTGTCACTGAGAAGTCAGAGACAAAAAACATATTGAATGATCCTCCCGTTACCCACCGGTCCTCGAAAAAACAGATAAAAACCCACCTTATTCAATAATGGGGAACGGAGAGGCAGGGTGTTTGTAGTTCTTGATACTAGAAACCTATCACAACGGAGAACGATGACTCGTGCAGTGAATTCAAATACATGATGCATAAGAAAATAAACCATACAAGAGCAGTGCTATGCTAAGTCAACTGCAAGGTGCAAGGAGAATTATGTAAATTTTGTTCCAACTGTGCTACAAACGAGTGGAGTTAGACATTTAGCACACTTCTTTGCTCTTTCATTACTAAGAAGCTACGCAATTTATGACCAGCTTCTTTATGGTGCAAGTCAGTGGCATTAAGAAGGCATAAATTAAAACAACACCTAAGACAAGTGATGATTTGCTCAAGAGGTTGATATGCAACGTATGATTGATCTACAAACAGAAATGAGTGAACATTAGCCGGATGAATGATGTAGCTTCATTTTTATCTTCCCTCGAGTACCCGTGTTGAACACTCACACTCAACAAAGGTTGGGCAACCGGCAGCTAGACACTCAATTTTAAGAAAAGTAGTTGAGTCAGTCCCAAACACAAAGGCGTCTGCATGGGCCTTGTAGGAAAATTTAACCGAAGTAACGTAGACCATATGTTGGTCAAAGTATGTTTTTCCCAAGCAAAAGATGAAATCAACCTAGGAAAATACCTAAAACTCGTGACATCAATGATCTCATTGCCCGAAATCACTTAGTTTTAAGTTTTTATCTCTATCTCTAGGACCAAAACTTACCAAAGAATTCCTTGTGATATCCCTACATCAAAGCAGACCAAAGACATCACTTAAATTACAAAAAACTCACAGGAACTGCAAACAAACTACGCTTTTCCCCATCCGGTGTGTAGTCAATGTGCTAATGGAAGAGGGTAGAAACTCAAGTGAAGATAGAAGCACATCAATCTTAGAAAAATATATAGCCTAAGAAAAGATACGGAGCCTTGAGGGGCGATAAATTTTACTCCTCACTCCTCAGGTGGCATCAGAGTATTCCAATAGAGGCATGTGAATAAAAATAGTCCACCAAAGTGGAGCAAACTTGTAAGTCTGCAACTACTTGAATGGATAATCTCTACGCACATGTCAAAATTAGAAAGATGAAATTGAATATATGGGAAGGAAGAAATCTTACTCTCAATAACAGAATTTGAGAACAATGGAAAGTCTTCTTCAAGGGTGATAACAAATATTTTCTGTGTTTTGCAGAATTCAACAATTAATTCCTTCCAGAGCTGTATCTGTTTTTCTCTGGTCTCTCTTACTGGCTGCAAACTGAAATCTCCACCACAAATGTATGATAAACCAGTTAAATTATGTAAATCTGGTACGTGTTAAAAATGAATGAATCAGTTGTGTAGGAAAGAGTAGCTGTATCTATATTCAACTTAATCATGCATTTTCTTCCAATATGAAGTTATGGGATAGTTTCAGGAGGAAGAAAATATCTTACAAGAAGCTGATATGGCCTCTTTGTCAATATGTCAAGAATACTTGCAAAATGTTCATGGAAATACCAAATAAAAACATATTGCTTTATCAATGAAAATAAAGCTCACACAGAAACAAAAGAATAAAATATCTTCCCTCGGTTTCAGTCATGTGACGCTTAGTCTAAGCTGTGTACTTTATAAAACCTAAATTGTAGCATGCTCCTTACTCTCAATCTTCCAACTCCCAAATCCCACCAGATGACTCAATTCTTTGTGTCTTGCCATGCTATTTTGTTTCTTAATCGAAACTATCATTTTGAATGTGTTGTGCATTACTATGCAACACACAATCCCAAAGGGTCTGAAGTCTGAACTAATTCATTACACAAACCGAACATTAAAAAAAATTATAAGTTATGAAGTGAAATAACAATGATAAGTTCGTGAAGTTAAGTTCTCCTCATAGATTCACCAAATCAGATCTACTCCTTCAGAAAAAATGTAGCAATTATCAGGAGTCAAGACAATCTATACAACTAACAAATTATGCTCCAGTATAAACTACTCATGAGTCATGAGTCATATTCGGGGTACAGAGATACCTCCATACCTCCTAGAGAACAAATTGACGTATGAAAAAGGTACAGTGGAGAATAATCAATAAGAAGCCTTGTAATTAGCTATATAAAGCAATTTGGATAATTCAATGAAAGTTTAAGAAAGGACGAACAACACTTGTAGCCTACTCCAACACACTTAAAACATCAACCCACACAACTTAAAACATAGAGGCAACTTTGTAACCATATACATGAGTTACTCACAAAACTGAACACTGCCCTTGTGGGTAAAGTCTAGGGTCACACACAGTGATACAGTGGCGTAGCCAAACTTGGTCCACTCATAGCTTAAGGGTCACCCAATCTTTCTAACTACGCAACTGGTCACACAATTTAAAGTTCGTGTGTATGACGAACGAGTTTTAGTGCTTAAGGTTTCTGGGTTAGCTTCAAGACTGTTACATAAACGACCCCCTCCGTTCCAGTTATATCTTTATAGGAGATATTTGAATCAAAGCTAAACAAATGACTGGGACGGAGTAATGTTAAAACCTACACAATTAACCCCAGTTCATTATGAGGCCATTTCATCAAGTGTTTGCTCTTTAAAATGCAAAGTTGCTAACTTTATCTAACAATACTCACTTATTAACCCTCGCAAAGAATTAAAAAAGTTAAACAAATGGTTGCACTGAGGAGTAAATTTTATCAATTAAACCTTGAGTAAATTAAAGAGGGTGAAATACAAAGAAAAGAAGAAATTACGTGAAGTATGGTGGGTAATTGAAGAAATTGGGCAGCTTGAAATCCCCTAATTTCTGCATCTGTACCTGAAATCAGAACAAAAATTAAAGTCAAACCCATTAACCATAAATCCTAAATCAAACGACGTTTTGATGAGCTTCAAATCTTCAATCACTATAAAATTGAAATAGGATAATCTTACAAGTTCCGCCACATCTAATTTGAACTAAAAAGTAAAATAATTTCAACAAAAAGAAAGAAAGAAAAACTAAATGGGTGATTGGAAACACTTGCAAATTGTGTAGTTTAACCCGTAAGATGTAGCTTGATTTTTTCTTATTTTATTGAGAAAAGTGGTAAGTGCAAGTTGAAGACGTAAATCTGTGCGCTGTTTTGGGTTCAATGTTCAAGGATTCCAATTATGTGACTTTATGGTTATATTTAGATCCGTTCGACACTATTTCCGTGAAAAATCGTCTTAATACAAAACTAACAAAGATGTTAAATAACACTCATGCAAGTCTTCTAGGAAACCCTCTCATACTAAATTAGTGTGAGACATATCTATACATACATTAGAAACAGAGCGAATACAAAAAAGAAAGATAAAATAAAACAATAGCTATCATATCTGACATCTTTCGTTGACATAATTGTAAGGCCGTCTCACACGAGAATTAATGGATAAGTTTTTCCCCTTGACTATTTTTAACCTAAATAAGCCACTTGCCCACTTATCAATTACTCATATCAATCAATAAAACGTCTTCTTATAATGTACCTCTCAATTATTGGTTATTCTAAGCTCTACTCCCACTTACCTTTTTTCCAAATTAAATGTTGTAAACTTGTAACCCAAACTCTTTTAAGGACCCCAAAAGTCCAAATACAACACGAATTACGATGATGAAACAAACGAGTACAATAGATGCAGTAACACCATATATGAGTCAGAAAGCTACGAGCACCTTACAGAAAGATATAAACTTCAGAACATATTGACGATACCTCAATTTAATTGTGTACATAAAAAGGTGTAAGCACAAAAAAGTGCAAACATTCAGCAACGGACCTAGGAATTACACATGGAAAAAAAGGACGAGAAAATATAAAACTTCATCACATAAATTTATCGTCAATGATAACACAAATCCTAAGAGTCAATCTAAGATATCCAGTTTTGGAAGCGCTTAATGATATCATCAATCTACCAATCTACCAAGACATAAGACAATTACTAGCAAACTGAATGCCATGCCCAGGGAATACGGAAGAAGAACAAAACCAAAACTTGTCTATTCTCAAAGCTATATCACAGTAAAACTGGAAAATTAATCAAAAGCATCACAACACTGGAAAATTTTATTTTTACATATATAGAGTAATTAAACAAAGTGGCAGCAGAGCCAAACGGGCTAGCTAGCAGTTGGACGGCCGTGGCAACGTAACAACAACAATAACAACATCAGAGCCTTAATCCCAAAATGTAAGATTTCGAATTTTCTAGTTAAGCTGAACTTTAATTGACGGAAAACAAGTAAAAATTTGGTCATTCCTACTATCCCATAACTAACGGTTGTCAATATAAGTGGCTTTATCTTCTTCATCCTTTTTCTGAATGAGTTAATTGAGTTTAGTAATATCACCGGTAGGCGGTAACATAACGCCATAATCGATGACCTTTCAAGAAACTCGACATCTCTTCAACCTATAAAACATACTCCCTCCCTCGCGGTCAATTGTTGTCCCATGGTTTTGGCACAAAGACCCAGCAAAGATAAGGGGGCCAATTATAAGATGACAAGTGGACCAAATTGGATGTAAATGATCAAATTGCTTATCAAATGCAATCCTAAAATAGAAAGGACAACAATTGACAGAGAGTCTGAGACACCCAAAATGGAATAGGACAACAAATGATCAGAAAAATGGCAGCGGAAGAAAGCGACACTGGTAGGAAGCAACCCGAGAAGAATGAGTGACAGAAACGTAAATTAATGAGAAGCATGAAGCACAAACCAGTGGAAATAAAGCAGAAATCGTCTGAATTGATTTGATGTCGGCGTACAAAAATCAGGAACGGGAGCAATGGGCACAATCTGATATTGAGGCAGAAGAAGAAACCCAGAATTGTGTTGAATAATAAGATCAAAATGAAGGTGGAATTTGGTGACACCCAAATTTACTGATCGAACAGAAGAACTCAGAGGAAGAAATTTTTTTAGGGGAAATTGATCCAGAACCCTTGATTTTGGGAGAGAGATTGAAGTAAGGAAAAGTCAATTTGTTGGACAAAACTAGTCTTAAACTAGACTTATCAGAAGGAAGTATGACTCAACCGTAAACTCAATCCGTTTTTTAGGGTCAAAGACTCGAAATTTTGACCTGTAATCCGAAATGGTCCGAGTTTTAAAGAGTATGGAAATATAATATAATATAATATACAGTAACTCTCCTATAGGACCGTCCTATAGCATAGGACGGGTCCAATAAGAGAATTAGCCCACTAAAAGCAATGGGAATAAAAAAACAAGCCACAAATTGTTGTATAGGACGGTCTTTTAACATAAGACCGGCCTGTTAACACTAAAAGCCCAATAGGGAGGAAAAAAAAATTGAATAAACCAACAAAAAAATTGGGAACTACTCCTATACGCTATACTCAGTCTACAGCATACCACTCCTTCATCCTCTAACTGCATTACCTTGAACTACGCCCCCAAGTCAGTTTATCAGACCCGCCAT
>JAYMSF010002581.1:0-10111 GCA_036897335.1 Silene vulgaris
TCAAATTATACGATAAATAGTACTCGTAACAATTACGAAGTAATTAAGATCAAACGACTAGATTAGTAATAACTAAATATTCCAATATATATATAGAAAAAGTTACATGTGTAAAGATAATCACATTTTTCTCATACATAATCTTTATATTACGAAGTATATCATACGATTTTATACTATATTGAGTTGTAGTGTCAACGAGAGTCAAATAGTTTCAAAATATTACTCGTAATAAAAAAACACGTTGAAACAATTAGTTAAATGTCAAATATACATTTCCGAGTATCGTGTATTCGTGAAATTTGTTAATATCGTATTTGACATACAGACACGCTAGATGATAGAAGTTTCCTTCCTTCCTATCCTTTCCCAAAAACATGAAATAACCAACAAACATTTCAAAAGGGGCACTTTAGTAATTTCCAAAAGAGCGGTTAAGTAACCTTTCCTTTCTCAACTTCCTTGTAGTATAAAACCACCCCCACTCACTCCCAACATTCCTCACTTGCTTAACAATTTTATATTCCAAAAAAATTACCAGAACATTTTCTAGGGTTTCGCGATCATGCAGAACAGAGACGGAGGAAGAGGACGCGGTGGCGCTCGCGGCGGTGGAGAGAGAGGTCGTGGTCGAGGTTCGAACGGCGGTGGCGGTGGAAGGGGAAGAGGCGGTCAGTATTCGCAACCGCCGCAACAACACCAACAACAGCAACCGGGAAATTACCGGCAGCCATCGGTTAACTACCGTCCTCCACCGCAACAACAACAACAACCGTCCGGTCAACAGCCAGTCAATAACCGGCCTCCACCACCACAGCAGCAGCAACCGCCGCAGTTCGGTCAACAACCGGTTAATTACCGGCCGGCACCGCAGCAGCAACAACCGATTCAATTCGGTCAACAACCGGTCAATTTCCGTCCGCCACCGCAACAGCAATCGGTGCAATTCGGTCAGCAGCAGCCGATTAATTATCGGCCGCAACAGCAGCAGCAGCAGAATGTGAGGGGGTATGGACCGGGACCGGGACAAGGCGGGTCTCCTTGGCGGAATGTAAGTCCGGGTCAAGGTGATGGATCGGGTCGTGGCAGTGGCGGTGGCGGCGGCGGTGGTGGTGGTACTGGAGGTGTTAGTTATGCTTCACATGTGCAGCCAGCTTCTGTGAGTGAAGGTAGTATAATTTTACTTTGATTGAATTATTATTTATATTGATTTGCGAGTAATTTTCGTTAATTTAATTCGTTAATTATTGAATGCGTAATTTGTTGATGAATGTCTATGCCTGGTAGTCTGGTATTAGTGACTGAGACCTGATTTTTTTGGGTTTGGGGGTTGAAAGAATATTATTCGATGGATCATTATTTCGAAACGGACGCATTTCGAAGTAACTAAATGATGATTTATTAGTAAATGTGATGATTTGAATCCGTTTCATGGTGTCTACAAAACGGTCAAGGTGTGATTATCGGATTGAGTAATGACTAATGAGTAACATTTTACCATTGTGGAGATATAATGATATATGCACCCTTCTCCGATCCCTAGATAATACCACCTCCGTCTCAATCCATTGTTTACCTTCGATTAAAATACCCCTCATGAAGAATACAATAGGTAAACGAATGGTTAGGGGCCTGACTAGGGCTGAGGGAGTCATGATTTTTTGCCCTTCATTTTTGTGAATTTTGTGTTTGTATTGCAGAAAAAATTGCTTTGTAGTTAATGCAAGTATTTATCATTCCTCTTTTCTGTTCGTATAATTGTATAGAATTCCTGCTTTATTATTCACAAAAATGTTCAGTTAGTCTAGTATGGGACCGTCTCACTGTAAACTGGTATTAGATCATCGTTAAATCCCCCCTTCAACATTTTGAAATAGTACTCGTAAGTCTTAAAGTGGGACTAGTCCAAAGAATTGGAGGGAATACTCTGTACATGTTACTTCATATGATATTGATAGTTAATGTCTAGACAGTCTCCTACAGCTGCAGAACCAATCTTCAAAATTAATAGTCTGAAACATCGGGGGAGGATTTGTAACTTGGTAATTTAGAGAAACAAAAAATACGGAGTTTAACATTTTAGCTAAAGAAATCTACATTTTTCATCGCTTGGGGGCGAAGTCATTTCCACTGATCTGACAGTGGTCTCGGACAAATAATTTTACAAATTTTTGCAAAGATCATGGGAAGGATTAGCAAAACATAAAGTATTGAATGCAAATATGACGGACTCCGGAAATGTAGTTGTCAGTTTCCCTGATGGGTATATCTATTCTCTTGCATTCTGCATGTGTAGTGGCCTAATACTGTTGTTTATTGAGTTGAGGTGCTTTGTATTTTTTTTAATCTATTTACGGTCCTCTTGAAAGTGAAATTTACTGCAGAAGTGTGGCATGACAGTTGTCTTCAATCTGCTATTGTGTAGGTCCTGTAGCACCCATTGTTCCGAAGATGGCAGCTATGAAAATTGCTGAAAAAACTTCGTTATCTGAGAGTACTGAAAAGGTATTGCCTATCAGACGACCTGATAGAGGTGGTGTAGAAAAGATCCGTACAGTTGGTATCCTCGTCAACCATTTTCCTGTCAGGTTTAATCCTGAGGCTATAATCAGACATTATGATATTGATGTCAAACCTGAGGAAGGCTTTGCCAAAGGAAGGCCTGCCAAGCTGTCAAAAGCTACTTTGTCTTTACTAAAAGAAAAATTGTTCTCTGACAATTCTGAGTTTCCTTTGGAGATGACTGCATATGATGGTGAAAAGAATATTTTTAGTCATGTACGGTTGCCTACTGGACAGTTCACTGTGAAGTTGTCTGACGAGGAAGGCACGAGGCAACGCTCATTCATATTTTCGGTTAACTTGGTGAATGAGCTAAAGCTTCATAAGTTGAAGAGTTATTTGAGTGGTGAGGTCCTCCAGATACCTCGGGAAGTATTGCAGGGGATGGATGTTGTAATGAAGGAAAATCCACGGAGGAATATGGTTAGCATTGGTAAAACGTTTCACCGTCCGGGTTATAACTCAGATTATGATCTAGGGGGTGGGATTGCAGCATCCAAGGGATTTCAGCATAGCCTGAAGCCTACTTCACAAGGCTTAGCATTGTGCCTGGATTATTCGGTTCTAGCAGTTAGAAAGCGGATCTCCGTCCTTGAGTTTCTGAAGGAACATATCCGTGGCTTTGATTTGGGCAGCTTTCAAAGATTGAGACGGGACATACAAAGTGCAATGAAAGGTCTCAAGGTTACCGTCACACATCGTCGGACAAAGCAGAAGTACCTGGTACAAGGCTTGACTGACCGACGGGCCTGTGATATTACCTTTACATCTGAAGATCCTAATGGTCAAGTTCCTCCTAAATCTGTGCGTCTTCTTGATTACTTTCGGGAAAAGTATCCTGAGCTGAAGATTAATCCAAATCTACCTTGTCTCGATGTGGGGAAAGGTGGGAGAGCAAATTATCTGCCTATTGAGCTATGTGTCTTGGTGGAAGGACAAAGATATCCAAAGGAAAATCTTGACTACAATGCGGCTGCATTTTTGAAAGAAATGTCACTTGCACAGCCTAATGATAGGAAAAATACCATCTGTGGCATGCTACGTGATAACGTTGGTGGACCATGCGGGTAAGATTCTGTTTTCTCTTTACATCACACCCTCATTCTGTTTTGTTCTTTCTACTTATTGGCTATTTTACTTGGACTTGTGTATGAGTGTTGGACACGGTATATTGTATTCAGACAGGACCTGTGTCCCAAAATGTGGATACGAGTATGAGGGCACACCTCCGAAGTAAAAATACACTTCTTGACTTGAAATACTTGTTTTTTTTTGAAACATAATGCAAAGACGTTTGACAAATGAGACAAAAGCATTTAATATAACAGTAAATGCTATATCAACTCTTTCTCTACGATTGCTGTGCTAGTCTCACTCGTTTAGCTCTCTTTGGAGAAGTGTTGTACTAATTAGTGTCGAGGCCACATTTATTTCCATGTCATGTCAGACAGGGGTACTCTCCTAAAAGTGAGAGTTGAAGTAGCATAAGTTATTGGTGCCTGTCTGCTTTTTATATTACTTGGGCGGTCTTCACTTTTTGCTAGGTGATGGTTCTTTGTTAGTAGGCCAGCATAGCATTCTGTTGCTTGCTGCTTTTTTATTGCTTGTCTCCTTGTTGATTCATAAGGTGATATTTTTTCAACGGCTTGATGTTATCATTGTGAGGTATGCTTCTGCCTGTTTTTGTGGGAATTAGTATATCCGTCTAATCTTTTATCTAGCTTCCTTCGTTGGAGGCTGCATGCCTGTGTATCGGTCTAATCTTTTAAACACAACTTGAACACTTCTTTTGAAGGAAATTACCTATTAATAATTTGATATATTTGTTGGGGGTGGCATTGTGCAGCCTAACTTGGCATTTATGAATATTGATAAATGTAGTATTTTTCTTTGAACGCCTTAGTTTTGCTGTTCCTTATGTGAGGATGGCTGACTTGTTGCATCACTTTTCAATGTTTAAAGCCATTGGATCGTTTGTAATTTATGGATCTTTTTATTACTTCTCAAATCTTGACTGTCATTTTCCAGCGGAGACATCAGCAAAAACTTTGAAATTGATGTCCTAATGAACATGACTCGCGTACAAGGTCGGGTGATAAAGCCACCACAACTGAAGTTAAGAGCAGCGAACAACGGCAACATGATTACTGTCACTGTTGATCCTGATAGTTGCCAATGGAATCTTATGCGCAGCGCAGTTGTTGAAGGAAAGTCTCTTTTGCGTTGGGCTATTTTGGACTTCTCCTATCATGAGAGACCTGCAGATCGCTTAAATGACGCTTTCATTCCAAAGCTTATTGCACGTTGCAACAAACTAGGTTTGCATATGGACGAGCCTTTGTTTTTTGAAGGGGCTGATATGAGGCAAATTGGCAGTGCTGAATCATTATTGCCACTTATGGAAAGAGTCAATGCCCAAGCGCGTCAAGTTGGGAAGGGAAACTTACAACTTCTATTGTGTGTGATGACCCGAAAGGATCATGGCTACAAACACATTAAATGGGTTTCTGAGACAAAGATAGGAGTTGTAACACAATGCTGCTTATCTAAGATGGCTAATAAGGGGCAAGACCAGTACTTGGCTAATCTTGGCATGAAAATTAATGCTAAGCTGGGTGGAATCAATGTGGACCTCTCCAAACCGCTTCCTCTATTTGATGATGGCAGTCATGTAATGCTTATTGGGGCTGATGTCAATCATCCTCGTGCTATGGACCGCTTGAGCCCATCAATTGTTGGTATGGTTGGCTCAATAAACAAGGGGGTTGCCACCAAATACATTCAATTAGTTTCCTACCAAGAGCATCGATGTGAGAAAATCATAGGTTTTGGACGTCTTTGCATAGAACTTATCAACTCTTATGAAAAGATCAATGGTGTGAAGCCGAAAAAACTACTTATTTTTCGGGATGGTGTAAGTGAAGGCCAATTCGAAATGGTACTCCATGAGGAGCTTCTGGACCTCAAGAGAGAAATGAAAGCGAACGGGTTTTCTTGCTCTGTGACCCTTATTGTTGCCCAAAAACGACATCAGACACGCTTGTTTCCGGAAGCCCAGACTGGCAGGAGCCGCAATGTACCTCCGGGTACAGTGGTGGATACGACTATTGTTCATCCATTTGAGTTTGACTTCTACTTGTGCAGTCACTATGGCAGTATTGGTACCAGCAAACCAACGCACTACCATGTTCTCTGGGATGAACACCGCTTTACTTCGGATCTTCTGCAGCAGCTTATATATGACTTGTGCTTCACCTTTGCCCGGTGCTGTAAGCCAGTCTCACTGGTCCCACCGGTTTATTATGCTGATTTGCTGGCATATAGAGGGCGAATGTATCATGAAGCCCATTCCGAGTCACAGCTTTCCTCAGGGAGATCATCTTCTTCCTTGGCATCGTCATCAACTTCAGTAGTGTCTTTTGATGAGAGTCTCTACAAGTTGCACTCGGGCATCGAGAATGGCATGTTTTTCATCTGAGAGGGATTCAGCTCTTTTCACATTTCCTCGTCTATGTTCCATTCATTAGTCGAGGAAATCTCGCACAGCTCACGGCTTAAAGGGTACGTTTGTGCGTGAATCTAAAAACTCGTAACAAACATATTTTACTTTTTTTTTTTGTGGGTTTGAAATCAAGTGTCTGAAGGATTTACTAGTGTGTGTTCTGTCTAAAGTTGTAAGTGTTTTCTTCCTTGTATAGAGGAAGAACCGTGTGTTGTGTGCTGCTTTACGGGTTTAGCTCCGAAGAACGTTATATATTTTTGTTTTGTTTTGTAATGTTCGCTGTTTTATTTTGCGAGTTCTGTAATTTCAGAGGCATATTTCGCAGCAGCTGCTGGCCTGCTGCTATATTTGCTGCCTGTTTAGTTAATGCTTGTTTTGCTGTTATTGGCAACATAAATCGACTCGCCTTGCCGCAATCATAAATTCATAATCATTTTTTTTAGAATTCTGCCAACATTTATTTATCTTCATTTTCATTTTTCCTCCATTTTTAACCAGTTTTCTTAAAATACCCCGCGGTCATGGGAGGTAAAATTATGCACAATGTTCTCGGTGTTTTTATTTGATAAATATAAAGATAATTTTAATTTAATGGTTTCGCACACTCGACGGCCTTAATCGTACATGATCTGCTGTTAGGGGTTGATAGCTCTTAACTAGTGAGACCTACATAGATTGATACTAAACAGATTTTATTTTATTTTTCAAAGGAGTGAGTTAAATTTTGGTCCCCTTTTACTTGGCATTGTAGCCTCTCGCATACCGACGATATCTAAGTCTAGTGGTTAAGATGGAGGTATTGCGGGCAATCGGTTCAAGAAAATTAGGTTAAGACGGGTCGAGTATGCTCATGTGAGACGAAAAGACAAGAACAGAATACATGGGGAAAAACAAAATATTTGTCCTATATACGGAGTATCTATTTGGGATGATATTTGACTCGTTTATTATTGAGACGGAGATAGTTGTTATGTCCATAAATGTACATGCATGGTGACAAAATCAAACGAAGTTTTATAAAAAATTTGCACTAATATCTTGAATTCTTGACACTGCGTACCTAACAATCATAAAAGCTTCAACAAGATACTATGACTATTCTAATTTCAGTTGCTCTCTTCTAAGAAGTGCAATCGGATATCCGTCTTAAGATTTACACGGGTAAAAATGTAAAATAACATCCTACTTGAATATGATGGGACAAATAGTTTGGTAATCTTTATGGATTTGCTTTTCTCATTCATCACACGTGCTAAACAATATCACGAAATATTTTATTTTTTTCAATTAATTTTTTTTTCCAAAATTGTTTTTTTCAAATTTTTTGTGATATTGTATTACAAAACAATATCACGAAAAAAAAAATTATTTTTATTTTCAATTTTTTGTTTTTTTTGTTTTTGGTAGTATAGGTTGTGATATTGTTTAATGCAACGGGTGATATTGTATCATGGACTCAAAAAGATGAGGTCGACTCATGTGATCCTAATCCACCCGTCTTAAACATAAGTATGTGTTCTACATTATATCATACTTTCGTTGATTATAATAAAATTAACCCAATTTGTACTATACACTCCCAATTTAATCAGATAAGGAATACCAGTTTCACATTCGACGACCAACAATTCAATTTGCAAATATCATTTTATGATGCGACCACATAAAAAATGAGCATTTTATGATAAAAAGTGTTTTTTTTTTTTTGGATAAAAAGTGACCACTTATTATTATAATAATGTAACAACTTTTTAACAAAAGTAGTCGGGATTTATCATAAAGTGGTCGCACTACATCACAGTCACACTCACTCGTACACAATAATTACTGATTTCATAAACCATTTTTGGTTGAGTAGTAATTAAGGATTTTGGGAAAATGCATTTGTTACATTTTGAAGGCATGCGATGATGATATGCTGCAAAATTGTCGGTACATCGAAATATAATCAGCTGATAATAGCTGCAGTAAATGACACAACTGATATCATTGGGAGATGCTTATAGATCCTTCCCCACCTGATCAGTTCCTGCAGTAAAACATGTCCTTTTTCTAATTTCTATACTTGTTTTTTCATTAGTAGAGAGACGGTTTCACACTAAGAAGCGGCTGTGACTGTCACGACTCACGAGTACAAATTTGTGTTCTCTAATTATGGAAATACACAAATTTACAAGCCTAATGTTTCAGAGTTTATGAAACCATTCTTAAATATTTTGATTTGATGCATGCGGAAATTTAATCACTCTAATTTATGATTGTCATGGTGAGTGTTTAACGAATAAAAGGCCTGTTTCACACTGTAAGACGATGTTATTCCATAATTTGTGTTATAATCAGTACAGGTAGCAGGTTAGCTAAATAAATGTTTATAAAATGACAGAATAATACAAGGACAAGATTATAGGTGTCTGAGGAGTTTTTCAGCGTTAAAAAAAATGGTAGACGAAACAAAAATCCGTCTTTTGGAAAAGGAGTACGATGAAGATTGTCCCGGGTGTAAGATACTAAAGATCAAGGATACTCAACAAGGTGTACCTTTCAAGACTCTTGCTGGTGTTTGGGTCATAGTTCTTTGCAATGGTATGTACTAAGATTGAAAAGATCAAGGATACTTGTCACGACTCACGACGTTTCTTTTCTGAATCGTCTGCACTAATCTGTTTTCTTGCTGTCGTCTTTGCAGCTCTACCAATATCTTCGCTCTTCCCGTTCCTCTATTTCATGGTAAGAGAAGAATATTCGCAGTCTTCTTTCTTATTGTTAGTTTGTTGAGCATTCGAGCTTTTCACGACTAACAAGATACCTGTGACTCTTTGAGGTTTTGAGTAGTCTAAGTACTACTATGATTTGGCCTAACGTAATAGCTCCATACTTTGGTGGACAAGCCTCGAGAGGAGCTAGTGTGATAAAAAGAGTGTTCAGTTGAAGTGGTTCACTTATGTTTTGCTTGCGCAAATATTTCGAGTAATTTGATTCATGACAGTTGAGCTGTTTGCTTCCCTCTGTCATCCATTTGTCTTCCGTCACAGTCATTTGTTTACGTTACCTATTTAGGCAGCTTTTTTTACATTAGAAAGACAGTTTTACAATCATCTTTTCTTGAGCTCTACCCATGTGACTATGTGACTGGTGGACTGTACCATTATTAGACTCGAAGCTACCCAGTGTAAATACTCGTGTCATCCGACCAAAAGCAGATGTAAATACTTGAGAATTATGTACATACATGCAGGTCAGGGACTTTCATATAGCCCAAGAAGAGGCAGACGTGGGGTACTATGCTGGTTTTGTGGGATGTTCGTTTATGCTTGGAAGGGCATTGACATCTGTTTTATGGGGGATGGTTGCTGATCGATATGGCCGAAAGCCTGTTATTATCTTCGGAACAGCATCTCTGTTAGTATTCTGCAGTTTCTTTTCTGAATTCCGAAAGTTATTGTTTTCTTGGGTTAATCAAACTATACAAAGTAATTTGTCTTACCTGTTATCATTTTCTAATTTCAGGGTCGTTTTTAACACACTTTTTGGTCTAAGTACGAACTTTTGGATGGCAATCACAACAAGATTTCTTTTAGGAAGTTTCAATGGGTTACTCGGGCCTGTCAAGGTATATAGGCAATCTCATATTTACTGAAAGAATATGGTTGTACTGTTGAGTAAAGATTCGCAGTTTTATTAACTGAATATGTTCTCCTATTACTGAATTGCTGCTTCTTTCACTCATACGACTTTTTACTTTCAATTTATCAGGCATATATATCTGAGATTTGCCGGGAAGAACATCAGTCTACAGGCATGTCTGTGGTAAGCTACTGACAACTATGTTACTCAGGCAACTATTTTACTTTCTGTTTTTCACTTGATATTCTGACATGGGTTTGACTCTGCGTTTCACCCTTGAGTGCTTTTCTTAAAGTAGTCGAATCTTAGTCGTGGACACGCATCATAATATCCTATCAGATACTTCTAATCGAACTTGCTTAACATTACTGTGATATTATGAAGTATGTAGTAATTGAGTTAACAATTTACGTCCATTACCAC
>JAYMSF010002582.1:0-10111 GCA_036897335.1 Silene vulgaris
TATGTAATGTCTTTAATTTGGATTTCATTACCAACTACTCCGGTACTCCCCAGTCCCCACTAATAGAACCGAAACATTTAACCCTTTGTAGTTTGTACTGTTCGTTTAGATTTTAGGTTCGTTCAACAACCAAGCAGCAAGAAACTGCCCTAAATCCTTCGAAATTAACCAAGAACCCTAATTTCTACCTTCAACAACATGAGATTGATTCAATTAACTTAATCTCAATCAAAATTAATCATTCTATCAAATCAATCAAACTCGATTCTCCAGAACTCTTCAATTAATCATGGAGTTGATGCTACAGGACTACCCCTCGGAGGTCGAAATTGGGGCTTCAATGGCGTCCTTGCAAAAAGCCATGGAATCGCAGAAGCAACTCTTTCATACGCAGATCGATCACCTTCGAAACGTCGTCGTTACTCAGTGTAAACTCACCGGCGTTAATCCTCTCTCTCAGGAAATGGTATGCTTCCTACATTCTTCTTCATTTCTGATTAAATTCATTATTTACTTTTAAATTCTTCTATTTTTTAATTAAATTGATTATTTACATTGTTGAATTGCAGGCAGCTGGTGCTCTATCCATTAAAATTGGTGAGACTTCTTTTCATTTTTGTTTGATGCTGTGTTTATCTTTAATTTTTCGGCTATGTTGATTGGAATTTTGATTAAGTTGTCGTAATTCGTTGTTGCATAACTCGTCTTTCGACCGATTTTAGTACATTAGGGGAAGAAGTGTTATAATTCCATTGTTTTTCGGACAGCCGGTTGCTACATTGCTACCAATAGTTGTTGATTTTTCTGCTGTCGCTAATGATAGCACATTTGGTGTTTATGATTATGGAACTCTCTAGGTTTAGGATTTAGCTCTTGTTAATTGTTGTTAAGTGTGCGAAAAGTCTAAGCTTTATCAGTAGCGCTCACATGAAACGTCTGCTTTTTGATAGGGAAAAGGCCGAGAGATCTATTAAACCCAAAGGCTGTGAAATACATGCAAGCAGTTTTTTCTATCAAAGATTCTATTAGCAAAAAGGAGTCTCGGGAGATTGGTGCTCTATTTGGTTTAACTGTCACACAGGTAATTTTTTTTCTTTGAGTAATAATGGTGGATGATTAAGAATCTGCTACTTTGAATTAACCAGTGATTTTTTCATGCTGCATTCACAGGTTAGGGAGTACTTTGCCAGTCAGCGAACTAGGGTTCGGAAAATCATCCGTTTATCTAGGGAGAAAGCTGTTAGAGCAAGCAGTAACAAGGAATTGCAAGATAGTGTATCTGCTGAGGGTGACCCTATGTTGCTTACTGAACCTGTACCATTGAAGTCGATTGGCCCTCCCACTAATGAGGACCCTATGTTGGTTACTGAACCTGTACCATTGAAGTCGATTGGCCCTCCCATTAATGAGGAAGTGCCTTCTTGTTCGAATCAGGATGAAGCCCTTCCAGGATTAGATGAATTCGACAAACATTTTGTTGAAAATATTTTAAGCTCAATGATGAAGGAAGAAAGTTTCTCCGGTCAGGTGAAACTGATGGAGTGGATTTTGCGAATAGAAAACCCGTCAGTTTTGTCATGGTGATTGCCAATCAATGAAACTATATTCTATTTTGGTTTCAAAATTCGAGCTTCCTGTTCTCTCATCTCACTCAATTCTTCCTTATGTATGATTGTAGGTTTTTATCTAAAGACGGTGTTATGATTCTAGATGACTGGCTAAGCCAGGCTGCCATTGAAGAACAAACGAGTGTTCTTTCTGTTATTTTGAAGGTATACTTATATGCTGTTATTGAACTTGTTTACGTGGGGCTTAGAGTGTAAACTGATGCGCCATGACATCGTGGATATCATGTAGGTCCTTTGTCATTTGCCGTTGAGTAAAGCTCTTCCTGTCCACATGTCAGTGATACTGCAAGGAGTCAACAGATTGCGGTTTTACAGGGTAGCAGGTGTGGCTCTCTGCCTTTAGCATTTTCCTCGTGTGCCCAGACAACTCCTTGTTCACATTGGACCAGAAATATTTGTATTTTTATATGTTCTTGCTTGTGATTTGTAGCATTATTATTAAGCTCTTGGACAAACATGAGGATTTTTTGTTGTTTCTCTTTTGACAACAGCAGCCTCCGGAAAATGTTTATCTTAAGATAAACATAGCCTACAAATGATAACAGTTTATGAAATGATTACATTCTATAATGCCTGATCTTATAATGAATTATAGCATAGGTAGCAAATTAGAGGTTGAGGGATTTTGGAGGGGACGGTAATTGCATCCCTTCACGCCCCTCACTCTCTCCTATAAGGCAATTTTTTTGCCTCCACCAAAGTAATGATTTGGCGGGAATGCTCCCTCCCTCCGTTCCCCCTCCCCTTTTCTTCCCATTTCCCCCTCCCTCCCTTTCCCCAAATTTTGAATCCAAATACGCCCTAATTCTCTGAGTGCTTCCAACATATGGTTAAGGCTGCCTTTTGTGGCACTGTGGAATGTTGTATATGTTCTCGTAATGCATTGTTATTTGTTTAAATACGAAGATAGGTCTGTTGGTTATAGAATATGTATTTGATGCTCAAGGATTTCTCAAAGGTGTAGATTGTTGTCTATTGGCTCTTGACACTTCTTTACCCTATCTAACTTTTTATGCCCGATAATGTTGTGTATTACTATTGATCTTTGATAATCAACTGGTTCTTTTGAATGTGTGTTTTTTTTTTTATTTTTTTTATTTTGGCCTTTCTTTTATACAAGTCACATTAATCTGATTTGAAGATCAGACATCTCTAACAGGGCAAAAGTTCTATTGTCAAAGTGGAGCAAAATGTTTGCAAAAAGCCAAGCCTTGAAGAAACCTAATGGCACAACTACTCCTGGATCTCAACAAGAAATAAATCTGAGCCAAAGGCAAGCTCTTGATGCAGAAATATTTATTAGCTGTTTGACTGTTCCAATTGTTCCAAGTATCAGCTGTTTCAATCGTCTAATCTGCTACTAAATAATTTTTTTGTTCAGGCTTGATGAACTTATGGGAAACAGTTCTTGGCAGTCTTCATTTGATAACCCTGTAAGTATAACACTAGACCAAAAGTATCTAGTTGAGGCTTAAAGATTTTCATGCTTTGCTTATGTTTTCTCCCCCTCCTGGCTTTTCTTGCTTCACAGGATGCTGCTTTAGTTCCTTACGCATGTCCAGATGATATCAGGTTGTTGATTGTACAATTAAATATTCCACCTCACTGCTGACGTTTCACGTAATTTTAGTTTACTGACTTCTGGAATTTCCAGGAAACTTGAATCTCAGGAAGGCATTAAGCTTCTCACAGCAGCGTCTGATGATTCAAATAGGAAGCACATTTTAGGCACATCTTCAGCTCGTATCCTTGGAATTTCATGGTTGATGGGTTTTCTTTCAGGCTCACGTTAAATTAGTTAGAGATTAAGGCTTTTTATTTGTCTGAGAATCCTCTCGGGGTTTTTTGTCGTCATCGTTACATGTCTCCCTGTGGGATTGATCATATGCGTGCTCCCTATGGGTTTACTTTCAGGCTCACGTTAAATTAGTTGGGATTAAGGCTTTGTTATTTGTGTGACAATCCTTTCAGGGTTTTTGTCGTAATTGTATACAAGTCTCCCTGTGGGATTAATCATATGAATGCTCGCTTATGATCTTTTCTATTTTCTTTTATTTTGGGTCAGTAAAGATAATTCAATCATACGCTCCTTAAATTTGGTAGTATTTCACTTGTATGATTTCCAATCTTTTTGATAAAGTTATTGGCCCTTCCTTAGCTATTCATAGATAACAAAGAGCGGAGAAAGGTTCTTCTTGTTGAACAACCTGGCCAGAAAACCGCTAGCAAGAGCCCGCAGGTAAAAGCAGTGCCTGTCAGTCAAACACGGCCCATCACTGCCGACGAGATCCAAAAGGCAAAAATGCGTGCACATCTTATGCAGAGCAGCAAAACAAAAACTGAAGGAACTAAAAGACATTTACTCGCGAATGATTTCCTTTCAGCATCAGAAGCTTATCTTCGACCTAAGCTTGAAGCACAGAAGAAAGCATGGTTGCTTCCTCCAAAGAGTATTAAACAGGAGGAACCTCCCTCTAACCAGAAACCCGATATTGAACCGAAGGAACCTCCCTCTAACCAGAAACCCTGTGTTGAACTGAAGGAACCTTCCTCTAACCAGAAACCCTGTCTTGAACAGAAGGAATCATTTCTGGATAAGTGTCGGAGGATTCAAATCCCTTGGTGGGAACCACCAGGTACATTTATTTCAAATATTTGCTGGATCCTTACTGCATTTGAAATTTTTTTTTTTTGAAGGGTTCTGGGTACCAATGACTGAACTAGCATTGTCTAACAATACATTTTGTTTCGGAAAGTATCTCTCACATTGATCACATTAAAACCTGCAAATGATAAACAAGCATTTGTTTCGTTTTTTCCTTATAAAATCTGATGTCGAAATCTATCTCATGTAAATCAGGGAATCTACTATCCTTTGACGAGTTTATGGTGCTTCACATTTTCACAGTAGATATTTTGTTGTATAGTTGCTGGCTGCTATGCTTATTGTGGAGAAAACTAGTACAATCTTATGTAATTTCTATGATAGCACTTGAAAAGCGAATTACATTTCCTAATTTGCAATTCCAGTGAGTCTTGTTGATTTTAGCTCAATGGTAGGTGTAATTGTGGATTATGCTCTTATCATTCGGTATGATGATCAATGCAAAGTTTACGCTGGTTACTAACTAACTATTCACTTAAGTCTTCGACCAATTTATAGGAATTGCAGCAATTCTTGGTTTGATAACAATAACAGAGTGTGAGTATTAATTGTAGTAATTCCTTAGAATTTGAACTCCAATCACTCACATAAAGCATCCTATCTGTTTTAACCATCAAATATAAATCAACTCTACCTGTGATTTGCTCTATTAAAATTTGTGTCAAAAAGTAATTGTAGCAATTCCAAAGAATGTAATCTTTTTGCCGAAAGCAAATTATACGGTTCTAAAGAAGTGGAGGAATACCGATCAACTCGTACATGCATCAATTAGTACATGCATCAATAAAGGCGTCAGGTGTAGAAACGAATCAATCATTAAATGGGTGTATAGGAACGAATCAATTAGTACCTTTGATTTTACTTGATACCAGTATTTTCGGCTGCTGATTGACAAAAGGAAAATGAAAGAGAAAACAAACACAGCATTAGACATGACTGAATGACTGATGTAGTAGCTGATTGTGGTATCATATGACGGTTTCTTAGTTTCTTGCTGATGCCTCCATATTAGTTTGTCGATGAGATGATACTATCGCCGATTTCCTGCAGAAATTTCCTTGGCTGAATTGGATATCGTAGCTCTTTGATTGTACTTTTTTTGTTTTTGTTTTTTTGTCGTAAGCGTGTATTTCTGATACTGACGGAATGCGAACTTAGCTTATGAGTTCCACTACTCATTGACTTCAAACATATGATTGTGTAAGGTAATTAGCTATCCTAATCGTTGTACAGTGTTAATTATCTACTGAAAGTTGGGTTGCTGTTCTGTGTTGTTTGGACTGCATCAAAAACATTGATGACGGAGAAGAAAGATTGATCTGCTTTCATCTGGAAATGATCAAATCGAGTAATTTTTCTGGCAGTCGGAGAATAAATGGACTGAATAGAACTCAAATCACCTACTATCTATGTGACAATTACGAGATCTCTTCATATGATTTTGCGTGATGTTCAAATTTATGATCTTTCCTTTTCAGTAATCTGGGATTAACTGAATAACATTGTTTTTTCTGGATATCTTTTGTGCATCTGATAACTGGTTCAGTTTGTATCTCAGAACAGCTATGAATTTGAAATTGTAATATTTTATTTTCCGTTGGATAACCGGTTGAGGTTCGATGGATAAAATCCAGGTCTTGGTATTATCCTACAATGAACTTTCTATCTAAAATAGCCGAGATCGGCAAATTCCCAGTTTAGGAATATGTGGTGGAATATGTGGTATTTAAGTACATCGATTGTGCAGGGTTGAGGTTGTCTGAATTCATATGTAAGTAATAACTGAAGTGACAAAAAATCCTAAGAATAGAAAACAACAATGAAAGGAAATAAAATAAGACTGAATTTGAACTCTGGGGTCTTGTATACGACTCATCTCAGTGGTTCCTGGATGTTCAGATATTAATCGGGTCCCGGGAATATTACTTAGTTTGCGGTTTATATTGTTTGTTTCTTTCCTTTTTCAGCAGTTTTCCCTTCTATGTTTATCTTCGTATTTGTTGATATGATATTTAGCTTCATCATCAACATAAAAATGAAACTTTTAGAGTACTTTTTAGTTTCATATAGTCGCGATTATGTCAAATCTGTACTTTTTCATTGTAATAAAAATCTGTTCTGTTGTTTCATGCAGAAGTTCAACTACATTCAGATTGGGGAGTTGGTACAGGAGAAAACAGCAAGGAAATTGAAATCCAGCACAATCGAACTCGACGGGAGAAGGAAACGTTTTACAGTACAATCCAAGAGGTCCCACTTAACCCCAAGGAACCATGGGACACTGAGATGAACTATGATGATACCTTAACCCCCGAAATACCAATTGAACAGTTACCAGAAACTGATGGTACCGATGCACCCTTGGACCCACAAATGACCGAAACTTATAATTCATTGGTTCCTTCAGAGACTCAGGCCTCCACTTCCTCAAACGCGGGAGCTGAGCCAGATCTGGAGCTTCTAGCTGTGTTGTTAAAAAATCCGGAACTGGTATTCGCCTTGACTTCGGGTCAAGCTAGTGGGTTGTCGAGTGAGGACACTGTAAAACTCCTTGATATGCTCAAGTCTAGCGGAGGGTTACCATCAACGGAGGAGAAGGACGTAAATGTATCTCTTCCTTCTCCTACTCCAACTAGAGATGTTCAGGTTTCCTTTCCATCTCCGACCCCATCCAGCAGAATTGAAGTTTCTCTTCCTTCTCCAACTCCCTCCAGCAATCCTGGGCCGGTGCGTGATAATGTACTCATCGTATTGCAATGCTCAAATTTTATTCCAAAGATGGTAGTGGTTATAATATTAGCTGGAAATGTCTTTGACCAAGGAATAGCCTTCCAAAATAAATAAACCCATGCCTGAGCTGCAGACCATAAAATAAAAAAATAAAAAAATAAAACAATTATAAATTAAAGGTAATGCCAAAGCAAACCTCAAAGGAGGACGGAGATGGATCTTAGCTTTTTCTCGGGTCAAGCTAGCGGGTTATCTTAGCTTTCTCTCTTTTTTCGTTTAGGGTAAGTTCGTTTTTCATTTCCGACGGAGACCGGGATCACTTGCAGAGTAACATTCTCTTGGTTTGAAATATACTGAGTAAAGTAAAATTAACTCGGTAAAACTACAAGTACTTCTCTTATTGTGAATAGCTGCCATTGATGACGTAATTTCTATGATGATTTTTCGGAGATGGTCTGTGTCACTGTGTGTCATGTGAGGGGAGATGGTGTGAATGTCGCGGGTTTTCAGTTTTCAGAGAGCGATAGTTAAAAAACTTAAATTCTGCTCCGGCTGAAGTTTATACCCTGCCATTATAAGAAATTCAACTTAATTTAATAAGAGCAAAGATTTGCTGTTTATGTGCAGCATTCATAGTTGACTAGCTGTCTTACCGCATCTGGCTAAACTCGGTTTTGATGCTGAATCTGAGTGCATTATTATTTGTATTTGGCAAGTTTTAAACTAAGTTCTGAGTTTCATGTCTTAATGTCTTGATTGATGCAGACGTCTTATAAAATGCTCACATTACTAATATTCTGTTCTCACATTCGATCTTTTTGCTTTGATTTGCAGAATGGATGGACACTAGAGACTACAAACACTCCATTTTCCCGGCACACTACTCCCGTAGTTGCCACAGCTGTCACTGTATCAGGCAGGCCTCAAAGTAACACCACCTTGCAATCTCCGTTTGCAGCAGCAACTGTAACTCCGTCATTATCGCAATTTTCTTCTCATAACCTCATAACTGAGAATCAACTCGCAATGCATACCCAAACTCCAGCAAATTATCATCAAGTGCATTCACAGCTATCACATCTATCAGGGTTTCAGGAATTTCCTGAAGATAACAATATGAGAATGACAAATGGTAGGCATCATGGCTTGCCGCACAATTCTCTCTCTTCTACTCAAAATACTTGTAATCCTATCACGAGGGGCTCCAGTCCGTCTATGCGACAGGGATTCATGAGGGAGAGGAATGAGTTTTACCCGCGTGGTCAGACGGGTGGGTATGAGTCATGGAGTCCGGAAAATAGTCCTGGCCCGGCTATGTATCCGCCTGAACATCAATATGGGCATGGTCTAAGTTACCCGGATCAAAGAAGTTTTGGTGGATACGGGCATGGGCCACCGCCTGATAGACCAAGTAGAAACCAAAATTTACCGGGTTTTCGAGATCATAATTGGCAAGGTGGTGGTGGCAATCGGCGATGGCATGATGGTGATCGGAGGCGATGATGACTTGTATCGGGGCTATAGGCATTTGGTGTCATTTGTTGTTACAGATAGTTGGCCATTTTTTCCCAACATACACAAGAGAATTGAAAATCTTCAGGCAGACCGACGGGAGAGAAGACGGGTCAAGGACCTGGATACTGCACCCTAGGGCCTAGTCCATGGAATAGACTTGCCTAGACATTTGATATGCAATTTGATTCGATTCTGGAAACAATACACAGAGCAAACAAACCCGTTCACATTTTTCGTAGAACTTAGGCTGTAAAATTGTTGGACCCAACAAAAAATTGACTGGCAATCCAAAGAATTGACAATTTGATCTGTGTATTCAAATTCAACTGCCTCTCACATAAATCAAAGCCCAAGTTGCAAAATCTTTCATTGTAAACAATCATTTGAAGCCCAATATCAATTTTAGCTAGAGAATTTGTAAGAATGAACCTAATCAAAAACATCTGTGTGGTCGGGTGTTTTACCTCCGATTGCAAACAATGAAGCTGTCTGTCATTGACCGTTTATATTGTTCAAAAAAAAAAAAGCATCAATTCTGGTTCGGGATTTCGTATATCATCGTAATTTATTTTTGCAGTGTATTTTTGATTTAGGTTGTACTTTTTGCATAATATACACATGAATGAATATAAGAAAGTCATAAATCTAATTCCCTCACTTACTAATCATTTAACTTCTTAAATCAGTCAAATGCATTCAATTATTTATAGATAATAACATGAATATATAACGATACCTTGGATGATAGTTTTAGGATTAGTGGATTAGTGACCCCTATTTGCATTTAAATTGATGGGAAAGTGGAACCAAGGTGCACTTCGTAGGGTTTTGGAAGCAGTTGGCTAACCTACCTTAGAAAAGATCATCCTACCTAAAATCTCTAGGAGGTGGTAGTTAAGGTACAATCAACGATCGATCTTATACCTTGAGATGCTCAAATTCCACTTGTGAGAAGTTTGGAGGTTCTTTGGATTTGAGCCCGTGACCAAAATAACCTTTTGGTCACGCTGGCTTATCTAATATATAGTGAGAAGACCATCTCAAAAATTGTAAGGTGATGGCTGATGCCCAGTCAATGTTCTTATACCTTAAAACTACCACTATTTACTTTGAATCTGTGATGAGCGCTCTGTTACAAGTGATATCATGACAAACTTGTGATTCTAAGTCGGTAATTTAGCTAAGAAAAATTCAAGGGGTAAACTAAAATCATTTACAACGAGTACATTTATTTCTTATCGATGTAATTTGTAATAGTTTAAACGGGTGATTGGTTGGTGATATTCAAAAAATGAACATAAAATTAAGATAACTATTATCTACTCACACTTTCTATTATATACTCCCTCCATTCAACTCCACAAGGTCATTATCTATTTTCGACACTATTCACGAGTGAGCCTTTACTATCAATTTTCTCTCAATCCGTAAGTGAAAATATATTCATGTGGGATCTTGTTTGATTCATCTTTACAAGTACATTAAAAATATCTAACTTTTATAATTTTTACAAATACGTAGCTAACGGTATTTACCGCGCAAAACACGCGTTGGCAAACGTGAAAAAAGAAAA
>JAYMSF010002583.1:0-10111 GCA_036897335.1 Silene vulgaris
AGCCCGGCCCGCTTTTGGCCCGGCCCGGCCCGTGCTGGCCCGGCCCACAGTGCAGCTCTAATAACTAGTAAGGACACTATAGCAACATTTGACCTACTATTACAATTTACATATCATTCTATGAGCAATGGCGGAGTCAGGATTTTAAGTTAGCGAGGGAGAAGTAGTATAGTATAAGATAAACATTGAAACAATTCTATATTTTCAATCGGCGGAGCTGAGTGCCTCTACTAGCCCCCTCTCGACAATCGACGACAACAACAACAACTACTACTGTATGCGTAATGCGTATAATGAAAATTGAGTCGAAAACTGCATGGATCGACCAATAGTTGAGTTTTATGTATGTGAGTTGAGGTCGTTAGAAACTCGTTATACGGACTACACATTACATTGGTGACAAAGGACGTAAAGATTTGAAGAGCAGAAAAAACAGCGAAGAATGAATCACCGATTCACCCGCTCTTTCTCAATGACCCAATTTCCTCCACTCAATCGCTCCTCTTCCTCATCATCATTCTTCCCCTTCGTCATTCATACATTTTCCTATATTAATTCCATTCTAATGTTTCTTATTCGATTAGCTGTATGTTTGTCTCTCATTCCAGGAATTTATTTGGATTTGCATGCTTTTTTGAATCAAGCTTTTGATCATATTATCTGGGTATGATTCATTTTAATCAGTTTCTGCTTTAATCATTGTTAATTTTTAGTTTCCGTTGATTATATTGCGTTGGGTTTTTATCTTGACGCAAAATTCATCTTGGGTCATTCAGAAACAACCTCTTTGGATTGCTAACACATGGGTAAGGCTACGTACATATGACCCCCCTTATCCCACAATTAGTGGGAGCCATTGAGGCGCTAGGGTAATGTTGTTGGTTTTGTATATGAGTTGGGGTTTTGTCAAACATGATTTCTTTATGCTTGATATTTCCTTATCCCACAATTATTGCCAAGCCTTGAACTACACTTGCTGGCAGTTGATACTTCGTAATGATATTTGATTGCGAATGGTGTAGGATGGGAAGGGTTAAGCTAGATATTAAGAAGCTAGAGAACTCGAGCAGCCGTCAAGCCACTTATTCAAAAAGGAAACATGGAATCCTCAAAAAAGCGGAAGAATTAGCTACACTATGTGACATAGACCTTGCTCTTGTCATGTTCTCTCCAGGGGGAAAGCCTTCCTTACGCTGTGGAAAGAACGGGTATGTGTACAAGTATACAACAATCTTCGATGGTCTAACTACTTTTGATCTAATTTTATTATTAGCATAAGTAATGCCTGTTCTGCACATTCTCTATTTGTCAGAGCTATTGGATCACCCATAATTCATATGACTTCTCCATTGGCTTGATTCTTGGATAAATTTAAATGTGGGAACCATTGAGGCACTAGAGTAATGTCGTTGTTTTTATTTTGTTAGCCTTAAAATTTTAAATGCACCTACGCCCTTGCTCACATATGAGGTAAGCAAACAATCTGCCTGCTAGTGGCTAATTCCTGTGAAATTCTGGAATTTTGCTCCGTTTGGCTCCAATTTGTGTATTATTTTTATGTCATGCTTTGAGCTTTGTGGGTTTCAAATTGTATGTGATGACTAAGTAGCCCTTGCATTTAAAACCATTATTATACTCAGTATTAACTGAAATTAAGGTAACTATTACCGTTAATTGCTGTGTCGCAATTTTGGATGCTGTTATCAAACTGCTTAACAATTCTCTAAGTGCTTTTCTTTTGTTTTGTTTTTGGTAGCAGTATCGAGCATACTATTGCAAAGTACAATCAGTTGCCTCCTCATGAAAGGACGAAAAAGTATGTATTGAATCCCGATTGATCTAATAATCGAGTTTTTATTTGCTATCAATGCTTCTGTTGTTTCTGTAGTAATCAAGTATTTCAATACTGATCTGGCTCTTTTTTTCTAACAGAAAGCTGGAAGGTCTTGAAGTAAGTCTGTGACCCATTCACTCTCTAGTTGTTAATCTTTCGAGTATATACAGTTATCAGTTTATCTGATTAAGAATTTTTTTTGTTTCTTGTTTGAAAGTTTAGGCATTGAAGAAAACATATAAGAAAAAGTCAGATCATGATGTGAATGTACAAGATTTTATTGGCCCTAGGTATGTGATTTTTGTATTTCAATTCAAGATTTTTATCTTCATGCATTCAATTTTGGCGCTATTGTTACATACTTATTTTTTTTTTGTTTTTGTTTTTGTTTTTCCTTTCGACTTCTTCAGTACTCCAACCGTTAAGGTATGCATGGATTCAAGGTACTTGAAAGGTTATGTGACAATAAGTTTGCCAAGAATTGTTATTTAAATTCAGATTGGTTAGTTAGCAAATTTCTGTCTGCAGGATCTGACCGACCAGGCTGCTGGAATTCAAACACGAATTGCAGAAATCCATGAACGTCTGAGGTAAAATTTAGAGCCTGCCCTTAATTTTTTTTTATTCAAGCATTCATATCCATTGTTAATCATCCTTCTCAAGTCCTGTTCATTTGTTTACGTTTTATTTTCTTTTTAGACAATGGTAGTTGCTCTGGCAATACTTAAGGTGCATTATATAGACCATTTACTTAAGTGCATGATGCAGACCCTTTATGGAGTTATATTTTGTATTTTTTCATATCGGTAATATTGTGGTTGACAGACAAGGGTTATCCTTTAATTGTATTTGGCTCGCATCGTCTCCAGATATTGGGCAAACCCTGATAAAGCGAGTAATTTGGAACTTGTGATGCAAATGGAAGATTCACTTCAGAAGTCACTTGACCAAATTCAAAAGGCAAAGGTACTTTTCATCACCTGCTAAGAATGTTTTCCTTTATACCAAGGACATGCCCTTCTGCACTTTCGGACACTGTACTAGTTGTAGTTTTTCTGCTTTCGAAATGTAAAATCATAGAAGGCAGTGGTTGGAAATACGCAATGAAATGCATAGGCAACATTAATCAACATATTACATCTATTATAAGAATGTACATGTGATATTGGTAGTTATGTTCACAGATGTATTAATTTTGACATCTATAATTGCAGGGAATTTTTCAAAAGCGTCAATGTGTCGCCTTGGAAAGCTATAATGAGGTAATTCCCTCTAAATTCTTATAGCGTATGCGTGCTCATGTTTATTAAGCTCCTTTATGTGTATATATGACCGCCAATTAAAATACTGCATGCAGTTACCCTTCCACATAAGCGAGCAACAGCTTCAGCAGTTGTTATGGGCCACAAGTGATGATATTCCAGATGCAGTTCTGACTTCGGATCCAATGTTATCCACGAAAAGGTCAGCTTGTGGTCTAACATGCTTTGTATGAAAATTTTAAATTTCCTTGAATAATATTCAGAACCATTTTTAGCTGTCGTGTCCAGTCACCTCGTATTTAACCTCGTATATGCAGACATATCTGTTCGATTAATTAGCTGTCATATCTGTTCGATTAATCAATTTAAGTCCATTTCATTGTCTGCAACTCCAGAGAAATGGAGAGCTCTACTGGTTCCACTTCTGGGAGCAATTTTAATTGCCTCAGCACAGGCAGCAAGTCAGAGGAGTATAGTCCTGGTCAACTAAGTACAACCGACAATGCTGGTCAAGACGCTTTTCAGGGACTTCAGTTTGGAGGGCAGTATCCATATCCGCAACATGCCGTCAGTATGCAGGGTGTTAATAATCTCCAGACTATGGTGAATATGAATCAACAATTTAACACTCCCGTGTTTAATTCTGGCGGTAATTATCAGCCAACTGGATGGCCCGGTGTCACCAATCATCTCCCATTTCAGTCTCCTGCGGGTGCTGCTTTTGGGTACTATCTCAGCTACCAGGTATTTTTTCCCCATTTTTCTTTGGTATCCGTCTTCGACAATGTGCATAAAACTAGAATTGCTGCTACGGCCTGATCTTGGTAATTGTGCCAGAAATGCTGCCTCAAAATTCTTTGCATCAAATAAAATTTATGAATTTGTATATGCAGAATCCAGCAGTTCCGGCTACTGCATTACCAACAACTTACGAGAGCATGACTAGAGACACGAGTCACCTACTGTTCGACTATGCTCTTAACCATCATCCTTGATGCTCCTCACCTCATGCTTCTATAACTATACATAATACTCGGTTAGGGTCACTTGATTGCCCTACCCCCAATATAGGTTGAATATTGCTGAGCACTTCCGGTACTACTCGCTTAATTTCAATCATCAACCGGCCTCATTCTTCAAGATTCCTGTCATATTGACTGAATGGAGGAAATCATAGATAAATACAGAGTATACATTATAGATTTATTATAGGTAAACATATAGGCAAGGCTGAAACAGCAAACGCTGTACTCGTTCTCTTGTAGACTGATGTGAAAATTATGCTGCTAGCCACTCATCAGCAACCAGTGGACCTGAAAGTTATGCTGCTAGTACAGTACGATGATTTCCGTATACGGATGGAAGTAGATAAAACTGTTTTAAATTATAGTGTAATGAATTTCTGAAGAAAATACAATGTATTTAACAGGGTTCATTGATAGTAATCTTGTGTTTGGACCTGTTGGTATGCCTATCCCTTCGTTTTTGTTTCCGACATTATCAGATGTTCTTCAGCAATGAAAGAAGAGCATTCATAGCTTGAAATGTTCGACAACCCAAAAAAAAAGGGCTATCTTCGCATCAATCACTTTGTAGCCAAATAGCCAAATTCAATAACCTTCCATGAGACGGTGTTGGTGTGCTATGTATGAGACCGCCTAGGTTATCAACTTATCATATATTTATATGAGGCTGCCTATAAGTTCGTCAGCAGGATACAACACTTCCACAGTTCCATGGCAAAGACCATTTCAGGTTCAGGTTCAATAAGCGACATGCATCGATCTAAATTCTAAACATGCGTCTACATTAAATAAAACATCCATGTTAAAGAAGCGACAGATTTATACATCTTTGCATCAAGTTTTCAAAACCAACAGTTCTAGATTTCAGCTATTCTAGTTCACCATTAAATCATCATAGAATTCACCATGCCTACAATATAACAAAACCAGTTGCGGCATGCAAGATGCAACGAATATATATGCGTGAATTTCACTTCTTGATGATAGAACCAGCTGATGTCTTGAATCAGTCACTTGCTTCAGGTTCAATAAATCCCTTGGCATATAACTCAGGGTATGACTCATTTTTCTTCGCTTTGCCCGGGTAATCTTTCCCCGCATTACCCTTCAAAGAGAGATATTTCTTGATCTTATTCCGGTTTATAAGCATACTAGTACTTCTGTGCGGAGCGTGTAGCGCCCCTTCAACACAGTCACCAACTTGAACACAGCCCCAAGATTTAGATGACCCGCCTGCACTAAAAGTTCTAAGTCTTGGAAAACTATTGCGGGTCCCCAGAAAGACGCGCTTCTCAGGGGAATTTTGTCCCTCCACTTTAGTACATATGGGACAAAGAGGATCGCTTTTATGTGACTTTGGGGTACTTTGTTCTAGGCACTCAGCATGAAAAACATGACCACAAAAGAGGACCCCAGTGACGGGCATCTCTGTGCTTTTCCAAGGGGATCTATGAGAAAGCAACCTATGACATACTCCACATTTATGGCCCTCAGAAGGATTAGATGATCTACCCAGAAAATCGGATTCGAAACGCTCAGCAATATCTGCCAGATCGATGCTACTGCTGCCACTGCTCAGGCGATGGGCGTCTCTTTGAAGGGTAAAACTGTCATTTTCCAAAAGTCCGACACTTGCGCTTGGAGAAGGTTCCAGGGTTGGAGCTTCAACTGGGAAGGATAGAGGATGGATAGGTTTCGACATGAAAGATCGACGACTAGGGAAGTTGCGAGGAGTTGATAGATGTAGCTTTCCCGAATGTTCAAACTCGCTATAATCTGAGTGAGACGAAGTAGATGCCCTACTGTTTGGCACCATGGATGTACCCTTCAAAGAGAGAAAAGGATGTCATCATAGTGGAAAAACTAAATTTGCAGTGGCAAATATGTAGAAATGAACGAGAATTACCTCCATTGTAGGTGTGAAGCATAAAGGCCCTGATTTTGCACCTGAATATTTAAAGCAGCAATAAGAAAATGTGTTCTAAATAAACTAAGATCAATTTGATTTCTACGAACCTTACTAAGAGTCGGACACCCTGAAAATTTAGTAACTCTTCTTTTGACCAGATAAAATTCTGCCAAATGATGGACCATTAAGTTAATGGTAAGATTTATCTTTTTGTACGAAGAGTTCGAGATGGCAGGTGGAAATGAACTCAACCGTGGTTACTAGCAAACAAGGGACGGCACGCCTTGTGAGGCTCACGTGCGAATATAAGTTGCAAAAAGATGACACACGGCGATTTTTCAATATCCATCACACAGGCGTGGAATAATATGGAAACATTTGAAAGTCATCAAAATGCCCTAAGGTCTAGGTGCAACAATATGTTGAAAATCTTGTTTCACATTATAATGTAACAAGACTGATGACTTTCTAAGTTCAAGTATATCCTAGTACAGATTGTTGGAAGACCTGTGACAGTCCGGATGACATATATCTAAAGCTCAAGTCAAACACAAATGCACAAACCAAAATTGAACTTAAATCAAAGGCAGAATGAGTATCATTCCAAAAAATAGGGAAGTATTAACTATTACGGAGTACAAAATTGCATAGCGAGTGCCGGTGAGAAAACAAATACATACCTCTCTTGGCAGAGGCAACAATATCATCCATATTGACTCTTTGCGTAGGTGGAGGTGTCCAAGGTTGGATGAGAGAGGCGTCAGAAGGACTACCAGCCTCAGTGGCAGACTGGTAATTTTGGTGATACCCTCCTCTCATCCAACTCCTGCTTTCTTTGCTGTTTGATGACGTGGACCCAAACAATTGAATGCTGTCATTAGAACCATATTGTATCCCTTGATTCCCTTCTGATTGGAAGCGGTAATCCCACCTAGGCGGTGGTGGCGAGAAGCTTGTATTGGTTCGCCAATATGGCTCATGAGGACTTGTAGGCCTCTCGGTACTAGTTGCATTAGACCCATGTGGCCTAGCGGCCACACAACAAAGGGACCCCGTTTTAGCTATGTTTTGTGGGGCCAGACAATATGGTTCCCCTTCGCTTCAATCTTAAATCACACCAGCAATATCAGCTAAAGATGGTATAAGATTTCCTCGGTTACGAACATTAACATATACAAACCTAATGTCTGCTGTTTACTCTTCAATAACCTAGATAAAATTTTACATTAGATGGACATAAAACACGATTCTATGATGTCAACTTCAACTCAAAGCTGAAATATCGTTAAAAAAATTAATAAATCCGATACTAAAGCTCAAACAAATCCAGATTACACACAAGTCTACAGTCTATGCAAAGTCTTAAGGTTATTATAAAATGAAACCTCATAGCTCACAGTTCATACAAACCTATAGCTCATAGTTCATACAAACCTAAAAAGCTGCGAATTAGTAAGCCTTTGATAACAAGAGAACAATGGATTGAGGACACCACTGTATAAACCAGGAAAAGTGGTATGCAATCCTAACAGTCACCTCGAAGTCTATTTAACAAAGCTCTTTGCAGAATAAAATGTCCACTTACACTGCCTTTCCTTCACGACAATCTCAAGACTAGGAAAAAGGCATTTTGTTAAGTCAAATGAGTAAATGACACAACTATTTGACATTTCCAAACAAAGTACCAATTAGTAAAGCTTATAATCAAAGGAAGTTCCGCAAATCCTACCAAGAAGTCAACCATAACAACTACATGATTTCATCAACAATGAATCAAGAGTGACTTAATATATAAAAACGTGCTTCCCGTTTTTAGTTTATTCTCAAGTAACAAGGTTTATCAATTATTACTGCTCATCGCCCATCCCTGCTTCCAAGTCTATGAATTCTTCTGTATGAATCACACAACTATTTTACAGCTTTACACTGAACATCAAAGTATCAAATTGTGCATTTTATACTTCTTTGGGCGAATTAACTAACAGGCACACATTGAATCTAACAATCATCCAAAAGCAGATACACTCTAGCTCGTAAGCAACCACAAAACCAACCCAATAGAAACTTGGAGGTAGAAAAAACACCAAAGTTTCAAACTTTCCAACCTATTTACCCAACAAAGAGGCCTCTTTAGTCTTTACATTGCTCAAGATGAGAAATATCCAACCCTCCTCAACCTGCCCTAGGCCTGACTCACTGGCCTTGAAACCTCCCCAATCTACAGTAGTTTTAACGCTCTATTCCGAAATAGACACAATCAGATTAATCATGTTCCTAAATTAGTTGGTGGACATACCATAGTTTCCAAATCCGCTATCTCACTATCAACATTCTGAAACATACCCAGTAAACAATCTATTACCTAAACCAGTGAAATTAGGAAAATTTACCAACTTTCAATTCCAATATCTCATAATCAGCATTCTGAAACATACCCAGTAAATAATCCATAACCTAAACCAGTGGCAATTGATTACCAACTTTCAACTCCACTATCTCATAATCAACATTCTGAAACATACCCAGTAAACAATCCACTATCTAAACCATTGAAAATTGACCAACTTACTATCTCATTATCAACATTCTGTAACATACCCAGTAAAGTAGTAAACAATCCATAACCTAAAACAGTGAAAATTTACCAATTTTTACCTCCACTACCTCATAATTACATTCTGAAACATGCTCAGTAACAATCCATAACCTAAAACAGTGAAAATTGAGAAAAATTGCCAATTTTCAACTATACTATCTCATAATCAATGTTTTCGACACATACCCAGTAAACAGTTCACTATCTAAACACTAAAGTTCCAACCTTTTTGAAGAATCAAGCAGCATACAGTATAAACAACAAATAACAGTTCAAATTAAAGCAAACCCATTTAAGATAAAACAGTAAACTACTATTCTAGCATCAATAAATGAAATCAAACAAAATAATTCTCACCCATTTAAGCTCAATAATCACAAATTCTTGTTTAAGACTATTCATCTTAAACTTAGAACGGAATGACTAGTAAAATATAATGTGACCCGTTTTAATTTTAAAACGGATATGACAATAAAGAGATGGGAGAGAAAGCACCTGATGGATACCCACATGGAGAAGAAATCATTGATTAAATTAAAATGAGAAATTTGTCAGAAAAGTTGGTTAATTTATGCCTAACAAAAACCCTTAATTTGAGTGAAGTAGGCAATTTGGTTGCAAATAATTTGTGGGTTTTGTATGTTGTTAATTTTGTTGTATGCCATGAATTGAAGTGAAGTTATCTTTTACTTTGTGAATACTTTTAGCAGTGTGATTAGCTTTATTTTTGTCTTTTTGATGATGAAATAATGCTAGGAGTATGTGATGAGTATGTGTTATTCTTTCTTGGTTGTCATTTTCAAATTTGAAGGTGACTCACAAATTCACAAACCTCTATACTTTTAGCACCGATTCTTATTCTTAACTTAAGGTGACTCTTTCATTCAACTAATTTCAAATAAACGTATAATAAAAGTAACTTGCGAGAGATTTTAAATTAGACGGTCTTAAACAAGAATAATTGATCTTTCCTTTTGTGAGTTTGTACCATTTTGATAAATCAAACAAGTAAAAGTTGTGTATAAGAGTCTTACGTAAAAATATATTGATCTTATGTAAGTTTGGAGGTCATGAATATGTTGTGGCATTCACCCAAAATTTTTGATGATCTAGATATATAAGTATATAACACCATATTTGTTCAAAATCTTCATTTGGATTCATTCAATCCAAATACAATCAAAAACATTAACTGCAATATCATTCTATATTTGAATGATTGAATCAAAATAACTTGCATATCGAAAAAAATCGTTAAAATTTATTTTTTGCATTCAACCTCTTTCTCTTATTCTAATCAATCAAAGAAATAAAATAACGGATTTTCTAAAATGTGCCCTAAGGGCACATTTTAATAACTAATGATGCACATGATAAGAAGAATCTTGATAATTTTCTACAATTAATTAGTTGTTAAGATATTAAGATAATCAATTAGTATATTTTTCTCTCTCCTCTTTTATTCTTTCCTTTTACAATTTATAC
>JAYMSF010002584.1:0-10109 GCA_036897335.1 Silene vulgaris
TAAGTACCGCGCCCATATCAAATGGGGCGATTATAGTGAATAGGAGGGAGTATTAATTATTATTAATTAATATCAGGCTCTAATTGATTTAGTCTAAGATGAATTAGATTATCACATATAGGCTCGTGTTAAGTTGACTTTTGACTTGAACGCGGATTTAAGTTTTCAATCTTGACAATAAACTTAATTTTCAAGCTCGGGTGAACTTGAGATCGGATTGAGCTCGATCTTTGCTTCACAAGTACAAATGAAACGAGCCCATGCTCGTACTCGACTCAGACCGTTCTCATCCCTCCTAAGTTGTTAAAAACTTCACGAGTAAATTGCCTAAATGACGTTTAAACTTTTACAATCACCTAATTAGGCCAGACCAACATGGACAAATAAAAAAGGTTTGTCGACAAATCAGTTTACCTCCGCGGTTAAATCAAAAGCAGATTTCCGGAGAATCGGAGTGAGAAAGGGTATTGCAAAAATTGCATGATTACACAAATAAACTCACCTGTTCTACCCTCAGCTGGAATTCCTGCAACCTCGATCCCCCTCTTAAAACTTCACTTTCACCTGATCTCACTACGCTCTACTCCACCTTCGCTGTTAATCGCCGTCTCCGTCACCGCCGCCGCCGCCGTACCGTATTTCCTCGATTCATTTCATTTATCGCAATTAATTAAATTAAATGTTGTTTTATTTGATCTACTTTAGTCGTATGATTAAATTAGTTGATAAACATCTGCCGACTTGCTTGCTGCTTCTAAATTAGGGTTTTGACTAATTGATGAATTCCTGAACTAGCGTTAGGCAGCTCTCACTCAGATTCTAGCTGTTCGATTTTTGTAGGTTAGTTTGCTAATTAAAGAAAGAAGTGGTCCATTGGAGAATGGCGATACCGGCTGCGGCTGTGATGGTACCTCTGGGCCTTCTATTTATTTTGTCCGGCCTCGCTGTCAATGTCATTCAAGTAATACTGTCTCTCTTAATCGCGTGATCTCTTTCGCTTCCTGCTGCTTTTTTAGAGCTGTTTTAGCTTTAGCTTATGCTACGAGTAAATCACTTATAGTGAAATCGTAAAATTATTATATTAAAGGAATGAAAATCATTGAACTAGTTTTATGCTACCCATATATGCTACTCCCTTTGTCACATTCATTTGTTTACGTTTGATTAAAGTACCCCTCACAAAGAACACCTTTTCCTTTACCGCGCCATTACTTTCATTTGCTGATGCTTTTTTCTTTGCTGTTTTAGCTTAGCCTGCTTGCTAAGAGCAGATCACTTTTTAGTGAAATCGTAAATTGTTATACTAATGGAATAAAAATAAATGAACTAGTTTTATGCTACTCCCTTTGTCACAATCATTTGTTTACGTTTGATTAAAGTACCCCTCACAAAGAATAAAAAAGGTAAACAAATGATTGGGACGGAGGGAGTAACTATTAGTGAATTTGTATATAAACTTGCTTCGTTTGTCTTGCTCTTCTTAGGCAACATGCTTTGTTCTTGTGAGGCCTTTGACAAAGAACGGTTATCGGCGGATCAACAGATGGGTGGCTGAGCTGTTGTGGTTAGAGCTTGTTTGGCTTGTTGATTGGTGGGCTAGAGTCCAGGTGAATTATGTTCCTGTTATTAATTTTTGCAAAAATGCAAAATGTTCCTAGGTTTTTGTTTGAAACTTTGAGTGATTCATGGTAGTGTACTATCATGTCTGTAGCAAGGTTTTCTAATTCGGTATGAATAAGCCACACTGGATACGAGATAGGCTCGAAACAATAACTTAGGTCTAGTAGCATCATATTCTTAGGCCTTGCTAAGAAGAGGTAAGGTTCTGCACATGTGGACCTTCGATACTTTTGTGGAACTTGTAGGCGATTATTGTTGTTAGGCTGTCTGCAACTTATTTCTGGGAAACTCAATTCTGTTTGAACTTCCTTCTCTCTATATAATACGGAGTACTTGTGACTTGTGAGCATTCTCTTCCGCTGTTTATTAAATTTCTCCTTTTTACCGACTTTTTCCTAAACTTCTCCGGAAACAAACTTAAATACGCTGAAAAGAGGCTGCGCTGTATGAAGGAGACTCGTATTTTCCTACCCCATCTTTCTGATGTCTCTCTTTCTATTCAAAGACACATGGTTTAATTAATTCTCAATGAACCTAACACTGCAACAACTTTCAAGTATATAGAATGTATATGTGGAGCCACTTTTAGGCCCAAAACTCTGGATGGTTAAGTGGGTGGTGCTCTCAAAAGTTCACATGTTTTGAAACAAACTGAATGCTATCTTTAAACACAACTGTTTGTCTTTTTCAGAGTGTCAATAGGATAAAGTTTGCTGCGCTCCTTGTTAGCTTTATAGGTAGCAATTGGAGAAAAAACTCTTTTGCTCTATTCTATAATTTCTCCCTCCCTCCTCGTCCTTCCCTTCCTCTTTTGTATTGTATCAAAACAAAGTGTTAAACCTATGCTTCCATTTGGTGTGATACTATATCCTAAGAGATCTTGTACTTTTGAATAAGCTGGTGAAATATACACCCTCCATCCCATATTCCCATGTATATTGTCTCTTTGACTTAGGTAATCAGTTTTCAATGCTTTTTTATTTCTTCACTATATACAGTATTTACAATTTTTAAAATAATATAATAGAAAAGTGTTGTTTTGATAAATCAAACTTAACAACTATGACGTTGTATGTTTACATGCATTTGGAGCAATTTATGGTCAAATTGTCAAAGTTATATATCAATGCTAAAAGGAGATAATATAAATCAGAATATCAATATTATGACCATTGCTTCTCCTTTTATCACCCTGCACATCATTTTCTGTGGTTACATGGATTCCTGAACTCCAAATCTCCAATATCATCAAGTTATGAACTCCGATTTGCTGTATAGAACATGTCCTAACTTGCTTCATTTTGACAACATTGTGTTGTGTTGGAGATTATTATTATTTTTTTTTCATTATGGTCCTTTCATGTAATTTGATACGTTTAAGATTCAGTGTATCATGTCAATGATAAGAAATAATTGGTTAGCATGTACAATGCAGGTCAAAATTTTCACCGACACCGAGACATTCCAGCTAATGGGTATGTATAAGCATTCATGGAAATTTCTGATTTTTCTTTTTATTTATGTATATTGGAAGATTCGTATGAGAATGAACTGTGAGAATTGGAAACTTGCGATGTAGAAGTCAAACTTGTTCTTCTCAGTTTCTTCATACAAGTCATTTTAGATTTTGGCACATAAATTAAGATATATCCAAAGTATTCTTTTTTGTGAAATTACCATCTCCACCCCCCCTCATTCTCTCACATAGTCATCCATTTCCACAACTTTCATTGAAAATGGGTGGCAATAATCCTTTGTATTTGTAATTCGTTTGTCATAGAAAGGAACTTGGAACTTGGATCAAACATACAAAATGCATAGTTAAAACGTCTTATAATCCGAAAAAAAGGAGAAAATTTCCATGAGGTCAGATTCTTAAAAAAGGGGGAGTATCTTACAGCCACAGTGCATTTTAAATCACCTTACTTTATTTATATTCTCATCCAGATAAATTAATGCGCTGCTCAATGTATTAATTTTCAAGCGTTGTCTGTGTTATGCTGTACCATTTGAAAACCAGCTAGTATCCAGTGGCTCAGCCATTTATTCTGCCTTGTCTCTATTTAAGACATATCTTCTTGCTCACTCTTTTTTGGGTGATGTTTTGTCAGTCCCAACATATCAGTGGTAGAGCTAGAGCCCGGGGTGGGCAGAGGGGGGGATGGCATTTGAACTAATAACGGGGCTTAATTAGTTGAAAGACCCTAAAGATTAAAAAAATCCTGATAAACCGCCTCCCTGACCGCATTGAAGTCCTGAGGTCCAGCAAGTTACAATGATGTAACAATGTTTTGGAAGGCCTCAAAAAAGCGGAATCGAACGCATAGAGGTAATGTTATTAAGACTACGATGATCCAAGTACAAAATTAAATAGCCAAAAACCATCTTTCAAATTTTGATAATCCAACCCTTTCTCATCCTTCTCTTCCAAGCCGAAAGAATACCTTAGCCTCACGAAGTTGAACCCAGCCTAAGCCAAAAAAAGGACAAGTGAAAGATCCAAGGGCGAAAGAGCAAAACATCTATCGATTCTTCATCTTCACCGCACAAAGAATACTGGCTAGCGAAATTAAATTTCTTTTTCTTATGTTGGGATTCCCATTTGTTACTGCCCAAGCGAATAAACAAGCTTTTGGTGGAGCCTTGCACTTCCAAATTGAAGTAGCAGAGAGGTCGTGAGAGCTAGGCTTTTTTTAAAAAAAATGCAGGATTTAAAGCTTATTCATCATGCATCCTTCCCACATCTTCATTCCCTTAGAGACATAATTGTGCAAGTACTGCTTAGAAAAGTAGCTTAAATTATAAAAATCCATAATATTATTGCCTTCTCCCTTATCTTATTAGATAAAACTCTTCTTTCTAATCAGCACATTCCTCAAATAATTTGTATGCCCATGCACCCCTCTTATTACGCTCGATACGAATATGTAACCCAAACATGCGATTCGCTATTAATCTTCTGGTGGTGGGTATACATATGTTCGGGTAGAGATTTGACTTTGAATTGATAGGATAGGGTTGGAACCAGTAGCGGACCTTGAGTAAAATGTTAAGGTGGGACAAGAATCGAAATTTGTACCTCCTACATATGAAATCGTAATATTAAAATAAAAATAGGATAAATGGTAGGTAGTACTTAGTAGGGATCGAACCCTGGTCTGCGCTATAAATAGGGGACTAGCAAACCACTACACCACTTCATGAACCATGCATATTAGAGTCACTGAATTGTACATATTCTAAATTCTGGGGTGGGCCAGACCCAGGCCCACGTACACTAAGATCCGCCGTTGGTTGGAACCTAGGTCACGGAGTAAATCAGTTTTGAGGGAGAGGGGATGTGTTACTCTAAAGTAGTTTAAAATTTAATCACATGCTTTCATTATTTTCTTGTAGTTTTTGAATGATTTTGAGCGTTGCTGGTTTTTCCCTGTTAACAGGCAAAGAGCATGCACTAGTGATGTGTAATCACAGAAGTGACATTGACTGGCTAGTGGGATGGGTGTTGGCTCAGGCAAGTCTGATGTAATTTCTTAGTAGTAGACAGCCATTAATTTGTATTAACTGTTATGCTTCAGTTTCCATTCTTTTATTTAGCCAATCTCTCGTGAAATTAGTACTCAGAGTTTAGGCCCAATTTAGCTGCTTAGCTGATCTAGAATAATTTTGTCAGCGGGCAGGTTGTCTTGGTAGCACACTAGCTGTTATGAAGAAATCATCAAAGTTCCTTCCGGTATGTTTTCAACTGGTATCCATTTAATGTTTTCTTTTGTACATTTGACCCCCTCCTACCTCGCCAATTGTGGGAGCCCTTGAGGCATTGGAATAACATTGTCATCGGTTCACTTTTTATTGTGTCTTGTTTCATTGTTATTTCATGAATTGGCAATTATTTAAGACTAATTGCATCCAAAATGTTCCTGTTTCCCTTCCAATAATCATTTTAAGCTTGCTAAATTGTGTATTGATGACACTGATAGGGCAGTCCATGTTGTTACTTGTTAGACAAGTATTAGAACTCTTTTGTGAAAATTTCTTGGGTACTCTAGGTTTAGGCGTTTAGCTCGTCATACATTTATAAGAATGAAAATGTTCCAGTTTTAAGTTTTATGGCAGAATTTCTCATAAATAAGCGGCTTAATCTAAGACAATAATAAGTTAGTTATGTTATTTGGTTGGGTGTACAGTAATTTGGTGCACCGGTAAGAGTAATTTTTTCTCGTGTTGTATTAAGTTGACCAAAATCTGTGTGATCCACAATCTATAATCTGACTACTTTTGACAAGGGAGAGCTAATGCTTGTTGGGATGAGGTAAGAGATTAGGCTTCATTGTCTGAGATTGCGGCTGCTGAGCAGTTTTTGGATATTAAACGGACCTCCCTGAATGAGAATCGGCTTCCGTAAGCCCCAATAGATCCAAAATGTATAAAAAAGAAGGATGAACAACGAAATAGAAAGTGCAGGTGGAAATAACCCTTCTATATTTTTGCTCAATGACTAATTCTAATATTGGGACTTCAAGTTGAATAATATGTCCGATTAAATTTGGGGATCTTAATCATTTCATGTCATTAGATGATGACTTTTTGAAAACCAAATATGTAAAACTTGTGTAGTGCATACTAGATTGAGGTGTTAGGAGGAGATATTGAATATTGGAATGTGAGTAATTAGGAGCATCTTGGGTGAGGAGGGTGTAATGAGAGGAAAGAGTACCATGATTAACTAGGACCAACCTAGGAGCAAGAGGGAAGGGTGGTTCAGAATGAGTAAAACAGTATCTTCCCTTACCCCCGGTCTTTGTGCAAATTCCAAACAGATGTGAAGTATGGCATTGAATTGATTTAGTTATGAAAAAGGAGATAGGGGCACAGGGCATACACTTTTTTCCAAACAGATGTACTAAAAATATTAGAAACAAGTACATGGTCAAATTTGGGTATCAATTTGATTTTTGGTCTTTTTGTTCAAGTACTAACACTAAGCTTTGTATTCTGTGCGAGTGTGCGACACAAACTCTGTGCTACTTAATCTTTTCAACATGTAGAAATTATGATAAAAGAGTGGTATTATCGAATTTCCTATATTTTATTTTTATACGCATAATTAGATATCCTAGTTTCCATGCTCACTGAATGTATGGAATTGAATCATTAATGGTGCAAACCTACCATTTGGCCGCAGCTGACTTGCTCTTTATTAAAGGACGGTGATTTTTTGTTTGATTTTCTGTTATAGTCAAATCCTAGTATCCATGCTCACTTAATGCATGGAATTGATGTCGCAACCCAGTATCATTTGGCCCCAATTGACCTTTTTTTTCTTAAACAGCAGTGCTTTTTTTTCGTGTGCATATGGATCTATTGATCCGATTCTGTTCACATTGTGGGGCATGTCCATGATGACCACTTCCTATATATAGAAACCATAGTTAATAACAAATTTTGGCACTGGACCTTTGCTTTTGTTGTTGTAGACCAAAAAATTTTAGAGAGCTAATTAGTATGTCAAAGCCAGGGCCTTATTACTGTTGTTTTCCTTCTATTTTCTATGAACTAAAAAGTATAATATTTTGGTATATAATGAAGCAATTAAGGATTTTTTTTATAGATTTAAGAAGAATGCCAGGAGAATCTTGTGAGAATATTTTTTGAGTGAGGCTAGGATGTTGACGAGTACAGGCTCCTAAGCCACAAAATTGCTTCGTTCATAGTTACATATTGAAAAGGATCCCTCTTAAAAGAATTCCAAATTTTTAAAAGATGAGCTTGAATTATTTTCTGGCAGGGTAATTTTTTATCTCTGAGAAAAACAATTAAAAGCAACCTGTTACCCTTCGGCAGTGACCTGTTCTTATAAAGTGACTCCATTGTCTTAATTACGGCCTCTTCAGTATTCCCTATGAAAATTAAGCCATGTGTTTCTCATGCTTCTATATTGAGTCATGGAGGTGGGTATTTGATTTTTTTTTTTAAATTGGCAGTTTAGACTATGGGGAGGTTGGTTTGTCTCTTAGATGTTTTTGAATACAAAGATGGGAGGGAAAGAGAATGGAAGGACAAGGAAAGTGTGAGTTTTCCCTCCAAGCCTCTTTGGTGGGGGGATTTTAATTTGCCTTGTAGGAGGAAAATGGAGGAATGCATTTACATTCACCTCCAAACCCCTCCACCCCATTTTGCTACCCAAGCAAAGAAATTACTTCTTTTCAAATTCCTTTCCTCCCTTTCCCTCCAGAAAGTTCAAAAACCTCTAATCATACACACCCTAAGTCTCTGATGGTCATTTTTTTTGGGGGGCTTTACGCCTTACGGAGTATAATTTTTGGGGTATGCCAATTATTTGATTTGCTTGTAATAATGTTCCTAGAAAATTTTACCGAAGACTGTGTGTTGCCATACGCCTACCATTTTGTATTCCGTCCCTTTGTGCTCTTTTACAAGGATTCATGCAAAGTTACATTTACGGAACTGTATTCTAATAAAATTTATCGCGATTCCCTCTCCCACCCGTGTGTCTATGCAGGTTATAGGTTGGTCAATGTGGTTTTCAGAGTATCTTTTTCTGGAGAGAAGCTGGGCCAAGGATGAAAGCACATTGAAGGTATATATCTATCTCGCATTAAATCATTGTACAACTATCCATTAATTGTTTCCAGCTTTCCTTACTTGACCCTTGTGACTTACAACAGATTGGTCTTGAACGGCTCAAGGACTACCCTCTTCCTTTCTGGCTAGCTCTCTTTGTCGAGGGCACCCGGTTTACCCAAGCTAAACTTTTAGCAGCTCAAGAATATGCAACCTCAACTGGGCTTCCTGTTCCCAGGAATGTTTTGATCCCACGTACAAAGGTAGCTGTTTGTTATTGTTCTAAGTCATTGTTTAATCGTATGTGCCTTGGGAGTAGAAAAAAAGGAATATATGTTGAAGATGGGCAACCTGGAGGAACTAAGCCATTGTGTTCTACTTTGTCCTAAAAATTTACACATCTATTCACGGCTCACAAATTTTTTAGTGACATCTTTCATCATAAGTTTGATAATGTATATTATTTTATTTATTTATTTGCATTCGAGCACTAAATTTTTAACTCTGACCCTAATGAACGTTTACTGTGCTGAAATTTCCCCTTTCATGTCATGCATAGTTGGGGTGGTTGATAGCTTTGCTTTTACTTGTGGTTTCCATTCTCTAATCTTCAAAGACGCGGTGGTTTAATTTAGAATCTGATGGTTCAAAATTATATGGAAGGCGCGAGGCCTGCTCAAAAACATTCCTGATTTTATTTTCATGTATTTGTTACTACTATGTACTCTTGCCATTTGATCTGTATCTCGCTCTGGGCTTGCTGCCGCTGAGCATTCCAGGCATTGTGTCAACTTTCTCACCCGTTTTCTTAATATGAATGCAGGGCTTTGTTACAGCAGTAAGTCACATGCGTTCATTTGTCCCAGCCATATATGACATCACAGTAGCCATCCCCAAAAGTTCACCCCAACCTACAATGTTGAGGCTATTCAAAGGACAGTCATCCGTGGTAAGTGAAAATATGTCCATGACTAGGATTTGTTTATTCAGTATCACTACATTTCTGAAATTGTTTCTTAATACTTACTACCTATTACCGTATTACGTACATGTTTTTACAAATTACTACCTAATATTATTTTCTTTTTGAAAATTATTAATACCTGTTATGATAGTTTTGTTACAAATTGGTATCTATATTCGCCTTTAGTCAGCTCTTACTAGTAATTTTGGCCTATGTTGTACATTGCAGTCATGTCGTTGGCCATTAAAAGGCACAAAACGTTACAATTAAGAATAAAACCAACTAAAACTGACAAGAAATCAGTCAAAAAAGCTGACCGATTTTCATTTTAGGTACTACTTGGATTTAACAAAAATGTCAGAAAAGTACCCGTAGTAACTTTTGTACAATAATTACACTAGCGAGCAATTTATAAAATTATTTATATATATGTCGTAAATGCCAATTCAGCCTTATTATTATGAAAATTTCCTTGTGGTCTGCTGCCATGGCTGAACGTCAGATATAGCTACATGGGACTCGAGAGCAGAGAGTCGGAGGGAGGGCGTTGACCCAATTTTAGAATCTGGGATTTTCAATGCTTGGGGTTTGAGAGAAAAAGAAGAGAAAATCAAATTGAGGAAAACGGTGGGAGAATAATTATATACACTTCGGAGTTTCAAAAAAAGAAATATTAGATTGGGTAGAAAATCAAATTGGGAGAAAAATAGCATGATGTGACCTGGGCAAGCAATGACTTTGACGATGTTTTAAAAAGAAAAGTCGGATAATTTTTGGGTTAGTCTAAATTTTGAACATTTTAGGTAACGTGATAGAACCTCCTTGAAAAAGGAGCGTGTCAACCTTAACTTCTCGTGCCTGTTAAATGGGATTTTTGGATTGTGATGCCTTCAGTTTACGTTTGTGTTTGGTCTGCTGAGTGCTTTTTAGAAAAATCCTA